>ML675624.1:4956819-5042626 GCA_007922155.1 Mesoclemmys tuberculata | reverse complement strand
GCTAAACCCTGAGCATGTGGGCAAGACTCACCAGCCAGCACCCAGCAGACCTTGTGAAAGGTGATTGACAGGCCTGGAGATTGTAGACTGCTCTTTTTTCCACATAAGAGAAAGAGCATAGTTTGGGCAACGATGGTGCCTGTTTCTCCAAATCATCCTCAACTGGCAGGATCAACCTTTAAGTGGTGAAAGTGCAATGAAGTCTCCATGGCCTACAAGTCCTTCTCCTCTCTGTGGAAATTGCTAATAATGATCATTATTATCACACATACTAATAAGAGTACACTTTTATGATATATTGTTTTTTTGAGCACTGCCACTGTACAGGACACAAATGAAGACACAGCCCCCTATTCGTGAGAAGTTTATAATACAAGAAGTGCTTAATGTGATGTAGACGTCTGGTTATTTGTGCTTCACTAATACTATCAGTTCATTTCATGTAGGCCAATAACACAGCCTGCAGACAGTAACGAGTTTTGGCTGCTACAAATGCAAATTATTTTTAAAACATCAACGTGGGGTGAAAGACTGTCTCTAATTTCCAAACCCTTAGGACTGCTGGGTTTTTTCCCATTAGGTTACTTCAGACGTATGAAATGCCATATGTCAAGAATTACCGGACTGTCACCTTTTCAATTTATGTGATTCCTTATACATAGCAGCACTTATGTAAGGAATTTAATGTGCTGTATGTCCCCCCTCCCCATCCTATGTGCTTGACATTTTTAGAATGCTCTATGTAAATTAAGGGTACTTTAAATTAGAGCAAATTGGCCCCTGAGTATAAATGTTAAAGTTCAGCACTACTGGAGCTAATCCAAGAAATGTTAAAAAGTTGCTGTCTTTTAGGAAAGGTAATTAAAACCATCTCTCCATCTTAACACTACACAGAGAAGAAAATAAGAGCATGCAGTGGGATACAGCTTCCTCTTCTCTACTAAAAGATCATCTTCACTCTGGCTTGGGGGAGCCTTTCCCCTCCCTTTATTCTAACTGATGAAATGAGGTTGCACCATGCAGGGAATATGAAGAATGAGCAGCAGGAACAGCTTGTTCCTGGCTGAGGATTTTTTTTATTTGGACTCTTATATCTTTCCTATAAATGGATGGAGCAATTGTCTCAGCTATGAGGCCATTATCCAGCTCCTCTCCCCAGAAAATAAGACCTGTCCCACTTGCTAGCTTTCCCTTTACTTCCAAGAGCAGAGAAATAACATCCCCGTGGATCCTCTCCCCTTTTTTTACTTCAGGCACTTCAAAGAATTTCTGAGGAATTAGCCTGATCAGACCTCTATTTTAACATTAATATAGCTTCTCCATTCTGGTCAGATTTGAACAATGGCATTGATAGGTATGATGGTGGGGAGCCCCTGGCCTGTGCCCTTACCCAACTCCCTGCATTGTATGCATGCACAGGGACCTTCAGCTAGCTGGCTGTAGGCCTGCTTGGGGACAATAACATCTCTCATATCCATTTATCTTCATGCACCATCTCTTCCCCTTGTTGCATCGCATCACCATAAGAGGGAATAATGCTTCATTACCACATAGTATTGAGACCCCTGAAAACAGCCACCACAGCTGGTGAGTGTTAGGCATTTAATCTACTTTACCAATGCTCCTAAGTAGTTATTGTTGCAACAAATCTTCAGATTTGATTTCAGTATAAATTAAACCTATAAAAGATTTTAATTCTTTTTCTCTAGATATATATTTATAGTGCCCACTCACTGCATCATCACCAAATACAGGCATTTCCAAGCTTCAGTATGGTCCCAGTTAGGACAGCCACAAAGGTAGCGACTGGTTGATTAGCATTCAATTAAGCCAGTCATGAGACATTTGGTGACCTGTAAGCAAGCAATAAAAGGAGCAGTCATGTATGCGGGAGCTTTTACCAACCATATGGCTAATCAGTGTCCTAAAACGGAGCTTCTGGTTGCACAACAATAGTCATGATGAAACTTGGGTAAATCAAGTACACAAAGAGACTCCAACAAACTGGTTAACAGGGTTGTCTTCACTTTAGAATATCAATTTTAAAAGTACAGCCAACTATGGATCACTATGAAATCTGAAAGAGGCCATGGAGTGTGAAGAATCAGAAAAAGCAATAGCCTGCTGAATGAAACTTAGCTGTGTCTATCAAATTTACCCAGTGAGTTGGCACTGAAACTGATGGGTGTAAGTGTCATTACGATAGCTGTCAGAAACAGGATCTTTTATGAAATAATAGCAGTCTTCAATCCAAACATTGGTACATATCACTGCTGAAAACAAAAGTACAGGCGAGGCTCCTCAACAAATAAAGCTATATGTGCAAGGTTTTTTTCCACTGGGTATTTTTTTGTGAGGACGTGTATGTTTGTGTACGAGACAGGAGTGTCGGAAACACAGAAGCAGCCAAAAGGCCAAAGTGATGGTAACATTAATGTGGCACTGATGGAAAGCCAGGCCAGAAAGCTTTTTGGTCACTGAGTACTGGCTAGAAAGGCAGATATGGTACAGTGAGCAAATAAACTGTCTCCTGATGTTGGATTCCTACCGTGTTCAGGGAAATACAACTTTACATATGATCTTTGGAAAAAAAAAAAGCTCACAGGGCTGCAAAATTTGGTTAACCGCTTGAGTCAAAAGGGAGTAATATATATTAAATGTCAAATAGCTATAATACCAATATTATCATACATTTTACATTGTTTACACTACCTCTGATTGTCTGTATTTTCTGACTTTCTGTATTCACATTTGATATATGAAAAAGAATATGAGCAAGTACAAGACAATAGGTTAAACTCCAGACAAGTGTATTTATCACATCCTTGTAGAAAGCAAACAAACTATCTGTACCGTATATGAACTATAGTTTATTATCCACTTTATTTTGTTCCACCCAAAAGTATGAAACCAGCTACCAGGATAGGAATAGAAAATGAGTTCTGGAAAAATTTAAATTGACAGGGAAACCCATCCCTAAGCAGACTTGCAAAGCTGCCTGAGCTCAAACAGTCCTCCTCTTACATATGTAATCACAAGCAGGGCTTAAAAATAACTTACATTTATATTTAAATAATATTTCTACTTTTATGATCTGGATTACTTGATAAACTCAGCCCATTTAAACAAAGTCTGTTTTGATATAGACAAATGCAAGATTATATATCTAAGAATAGGGTATCCTGGAAAGCAATGACTGAAGAAAATGTAGGGGTCTGTAAAGGGGTTCCACTCACCACAAGCACACCTCCTTTACCTCTGGACATTAGCTCTCACCCCATCTAGTGCCTTCTTCTGTCAGTTGTTCGCACTAGGACCCCTCTCTCCCTCCATGATTGGGGATGCTCCCTCTTTGCGACTCAGCCCTCCAGCCAGGACACCATATAGTCCGTCCCCCATTCCAGGGTAACAAAGTCCCAGTAGACATGCTGTCCAGGTACTGTCTCAGACTGTCTTCTGTTTTAAGACTCCAGGTCCTGTGTCACTTCTCTGGAGGTAGGAGAACCTGGAACCACCCACTATTCTAGGTTGCAGCCTGGGGACTCTATGACTATCAATCCTGGTCTGCTTGGCCTCAGACCCTGTTGCTATTTCCCTGGGCTTCTTCCTACCCCACCTCTCTATCTCTTTGCCTATATCTTGTTTACTATCAGAAATTCCTCTGCTCCTCATGGCTACTTCACCCTTTTCTGCCTCTTACTGGACTTGCCAGTCTAGGTCAGGATCCCAGGGCTTACTTTCCTCCTGGATCTCCTCTTTGTTGCTGGCCAACTCAATTTCTCTCAAGGAAATGACTTCCAACCTCTTCCCTGCAGCCCCTTCCTGCTCTGCTCTCACTTCCTTGTTTGTAATCCTAGCCCAGCTGGGCTTCATCTGCCATTAGACCCTGTCAATCCCTGGTCACCCTCCAGGTGCAGCATATAAAATAATTGGCCCTTTCTGACCCACATTATCCTTCTCAGAACTTCTGTGAGGTTGGACACCCCATCACAACAGAAAAACAATTCAGCAAACTCCCAGTGCCTATATATATATATATATATATATATATATGTATACTGGGATATATTAACAGGAGAGTACTGAGTAGGAATTGGGAGGTGATTTTGGTTTTCTATATAACATTAGAGTACTACATCTCGTTCATGTGTCTACATTTTTTTAAAAAGTTTGAAAAATTGGAAAGGTTGCAAGAAGAGAGCCACAAAAATTATTTGAGGGCTTCAGAAAATGCTTTACAGTGCTAGACCTGAAGAGCTCAATCTGTTTAGTTTATCAAAAAGCACATTGAGAAGTGACCTGATTACAGTGCTTAAGTACCTTCATAGAGAGAAAATACCGGGTACTAAAGTGCTTTTTAAATCTGGCAGAGAATGACATAGAAAGACTAATGGCTGGAAGCTAAAGCTAGGCAAATTAAAATTAGAAATAAGGTGCATTTTTTTATTTATTTATAACTGTGAGGGTTATTGGAACAAACTAACAAGGGAAGTGGTGGATTGTCCATCTCTTGATTTCTTCAAGTTAAGACTGGAGGCCTTTCTGGAAGATATGTTTTTGTCAAACACAAGTTATTAGACTTAATATAGGAGTAACTGGATGAAATTCTATGGTGTGTTGTACAAAAGGTCAGACTAGATGATTAAATGGTTCTTTCAGGCCTTAAATATATTCATTCCTAAAAGGTCCCCAAATGTGTCTGCAAATCTCTCTGAGCTGCTAAAAAACTCCTAGTCTAACCTGCTAATACAGAGCCAATGCTTCTACTGCCCTTCCAGAACCAGAACTGAATTTGCATAAAAAATACAATCACATTCGGATTATGTGAATAAGCATATATATGTATAAGTCACAAATTTTATTGTATGTATAAAGTGGAAGATTTAGCACTGTTGCCTTCCATAGGATAGGTTAAAAAAATATTACAAATCATAGTCTTTCTTAATCAGAGAATTTTTTAAAGGATTTCAGACTGTGAGTGAGACTGAATTGAGTGTTGTGCTGATTAGCTGAAATACCAGAGAATTCCAGTTTATCTGAATTATTGGAAATGGAACTTTGTTTTCCTACAGTAATTTGTTTTGTACTCAGCTGATTAGGGGCCAGCTTCACTCTGACTTGATTCGAATAGTATATTTCTCTACAAATTGTTTGAGTAATTTCAATGGGATTACTCACTGGGTAACATACTACTTAGCAAAAGGGTGACAGGATGAGTCCCTGGCACAGTTAAAAGAAATACTCTAGAATCACTGGAATTATTTTGCCACATTCTAGAGTCACTGCTACAGATACAAAACATGTATTCAAATGGACATTAATGAAGCTGAAAACCAAATGTGAATCACAAGAGCATTACGTACTACCTGGCAGTCTTGTATAATGTTAAGAGGAACTGAAATGTCATACATGACTATTGAGGTTTATTCCCTCCAGGTCATCTTAAACAGGTCAACAATCACTGAGGGTCACATTTTCAAATATTCTTGTGTGCATTTGTATGTGCATGAATGCATGCATGCAGAGGAATATGTCTATTTATGAGCACATTCTGGCAAGCTGAAAATTAGACTAGAACTAGGTACCGCCAAGAAATTTTACAATGGGACCTTCCATTTATCTTTTAGCTTTCAACCTGGAGTGAATTTGAGACTGATATAAGGTTAAAAATTATCAAACCTTAGTATCTAATTACTAATGTTATGACTAAGATGAGAGTCGTCGTCTTTTTTTTTTTTTTTTTGCAAAAAAAGTAAATTTGAAAATGTTTGGTCATTATGTCAATTTCACTGAATCATTTTGGTAAAAAAAAAAAAGAACCCCAAAACAACTTTGAAAAAATTGAAACACTTTGTTTCAACATTTTAGAAATGAAACATTTTGATTTTTCATTTAAAATAATTTTTGCTTTAATATTTTAAAAATAAATTTAAATATTTCTAAGTGTAGAAAATGTGACCAAAATCAAAACAAAACACTGTTCAATCAGAATTAATTTTTTTATTTTTTATTTTTCTAATTACCAAAAAGAAAAACCCATACAAAAATTTTTTAAAAAATTTTGGCTAGACCCAAAATTTTTAACATTATTTTTCAGACTAGCCAGTGAACCTAAAAGTCCATTATTAACCCTGATTTCCTTATAACAGGCAGGGTTTTTTTTTTTTTATTTGATTACTTCACTCAATTAATTGCCATGTGGCAGAAATGACTGAACTGTCATCTTTTGCATTTGCGTGGTTGAGAGATTTTAATATGGAGGCCTCCTCTTCCTCTTTAACTGTTAAGTCTTTTGTACCAGTGGCTAGAAAGAGCGACCAATCAAGGCCACCTCCATCTGTGCTTCCTGGCTAGCCCCTACCTGACCCAGGACAAACACATATGTCTGTCTTGCTGAGCCACACATTTCTGAAAATAAGTTTTGCAAGTGTTTCCCAGAGGCTATGCCCATAACCCAGCCAATTTGTACAAATCCAACCTTCAGCATGCATCTATCCTGCACACGCATTGCAAAGATATTCTATTTGAAAATCCTATTTTTCATATTGTCTTTTTATATCTAAGTGTTCATATGACTATGGAACCTTAAAACAAGCTTTTGAAAGTGTTGCCCTAAAAGTAATTTATTATTATCCCCTCATAGCTATTCGGTGGTTTCTGTAAAATGAGCAGTATTCCCAAAACAATCTGTAGTGGACAAATACCCACATTATAGAAACTACCATCACAACTGGAACACTTGTTAGAAGTCCTAGCAAGAAACAAATAGTAAGAGTAGTAATAAAAGGTATACAATGGAAGGGTATAGGGGTAATAATCTGGTACTGGACCTTACCAGTAACAGATTGTTACCCCTTTCCAGGCCAGTTTAGCTGTAAAAGCCAGTACACCATAGTGGATGTAGCCAAAGGTCTACCCATTCCCCATCCTTCTCTGTCCACTCCACATCTAATTGCTTGTGGCGGGGAAGGGAGGGAGTACAAGCCTATTCCTCCTACACAGGAAAAAGATCAGGGATGCTGTGCAGAAGCTTTGGGCTGGTCTTACTTTTTATGTTTGTATGGCTGCACAGGTCACACCACAATGAGTCCCTATGTGGTAACAAGATTATTATAACAGTGGTACCCTAATTCAGATTGTTGGGCTTTGGACATTACTATAATACAAATAATAATGAAAGCCATATAAGATGGAACTGAAATGGAAACTGAACTCTCATAGTTGATTCCAGCACTGTCTCTGGTCTATGCTATATCTAAGGTATAGATAAAGAGAGGACTTCAGTCTCTTCTGCTGTCTATCTTGTACCTTTCATAAGCATTAAAATTCACTTTAAACTATGAAAGAGCTAGGATTACTGACCCCTCTATAGTGAAAAAATAAATAAATGTCATTCAGACGCTAGTTTATTCACACACGAGTATAGTAAACTTTTTAAAAAACTGCATTGCTCAGATTTATTCTCCAAGCAAATCAGAATTCAAATAGTACAGAAAGCAAATGTCACTTGGCTACGCTAACATCCATCAGACAAAATGATTACCTCTACATCAATCATTTGGTATAATAGCAGTAAAGTCATTATAATAGAACACTGTCAGAAGATCTTGAATCAGTCTCCTATTTAGCATTCTGTCATATAATATCTACAAGATTATTTCAAAGGCAGCATTTCCTGCTTTGAAAATACAAGACATCTTGCTTCAGCATTTACCTAGCAGCAGGAGACCGTTATCCTGTGACAACGTTATAGGGAAGTGGCATTATTTCTTTGAGATATAGTTTTACACAAGGAAGTCATTAGATTTTTTTCTGCCTTTAAACTAAAGTTATTCAGAATTAAACAATTAAATTCTATTTCAAATTTTGAATCTCTCTCATTGCACCAGAATGTGCCATTCCAGTTTGCAGATCAAACTAAAGTTCAGCTGAGGCATAACGTGTTGCACCATGGATAGAAGACAGCAGGATATGAAGCCTCCTGCATACAGATTGTCCATTACCCATTCAAAACTGATTGTTTATTTTTGAAGAAAGATCACATGCAAAAAAAAAAAGAGACCCCAAGGCTCTTAAAGGGTCTCCCAGTAGGGGTTCAGTTGCGGTTCAGCTGGGGATGGATGGTGTCATGGAGATGGGTTACAGATCCTAATGTTGAGGTTGCTTTCCTAATTTGGAAGTTTGTGAGGAACTTTGCTCCTAAGTGTTCCCTTTGCTCCTGAGACTCTTATGAGATAGGGAGGATTTCAGCATCACATCACAACAACCATTTTATTTCAGTTTTCTTCATCTCTCTCTCTTTTCCCCTATTTTTTGCTGAGACCTAGAGCTGGGCAAAATTTTTTGACCAAAAATTTTTTTTTGACCACTGAAGAATGCAGTTTGAGCAACACCAAAATGATTTTTTAGTTCAAAATGAGTTTTTGTTTAGAAGTTTCCTCTAATTTTATTTAAAAATAAAAAACTTGGAAGATGCAAGAAATCAAAACAAAATGGTGCTTCAGGTTGTACTAAAATTTGTCTCCAAACCTTTTTTTTTCCACTTTTCAATTTGCTGAAATTTTTGGAAAATGGCTAACTGAAACAATTGTTTTTCAACTTTTCTAATTTGCCAATGCACCAAAAATGCATTATTCTTCTCTCATTCTCAATTTTCCTGCTTGTACACACTCAGGCCATGTCTACCATGGACAGCTTACAGCAGCTGAGCCACTGTAAGAGCTCTTGTGTAGCCCCTTATGCTGACAGGAGAGAGCTCTCCCGTAGACATTATTAAACCACCTCAATGAGTGGTGGTAGCTATGTCAGTGGGAGAAGCTCTCCTGCCAATATAGCACTGTCCACACTGGCACTTATGTCAATGTAATTTATGTTGCTCAGGGAGGTGTTTTTTTCACACCCGAGTGACATAAGTTATACCAACATAAGTGGTAGTGTAGGCACAGCCTAAGTCTTCAGAGTTGTCTCTTTGCATCATCACACAATGCTCCTGTTACTTAGATGCTGCTACTTGCTCTCCCTATCTTATTCACATGCTGCCACTTGTCCTCCTGTCTAGAGTCTGTCACTCAAATTCCTTTCCTCCAGCCATTCTTGAAGAGACACTTATTACAAAAAACTCAAATATCAAAAGGTTTGCCTCACTTTGGAAATTTCAAACCCTTGAATCAATGCCCCAAAATAAGTCCTTTCTTTCTTTCTGACATCTAAAGTTTGGCAAACGATTCTAAGTAGCATGAGTTAAGTAACATTTCCCTGAAACTTCAGCATTGTGTAATGAATACTTTTCTATGAACAGAAAACGTCACTCAAGATTGGCTGAAGCAGTCATGGAAATCAGTACTCTCATTGTTTAATTGTAGAGGGAGAAATAATAAGTAGTGATGATAATAGTATTACAGTAACACCCAGATGCCCCATTCAGGATTGGTCTCCCGTTGTGTTGAGTGCTCCAGAGATGCAAAAGAAGTGATCCCTGCCTCAAGGAGTTTACATTCTATGACCTGGTCCTGCAACTGGATCTATGCAAGGGGATATCTACACCCATGAGGAGCATAATTAACTTCAGTGGGTAATGCCTATGCAGCTGCAGAGTCACAGTCTAAAAGATAAACTAGAAAACTGTGAGAGAAAAGGATAAAAAGAATGCACAAGTAAAAGGACAGTGTGATGATATACACATATTCCCCTACTACATTTTTAAATAAAATGTCCATTTTAATTTAAAAATAAAACCTTTTCCATTATATCTGTTATCTATATATTTTAACCTAGCCTCTAATTTTGTCTGACCTATATTTAATGTGAGTTTCATGTGCCTCTCTGAGCATCTGTTACTGCCCATCCACACCATTTCCCAACTTATCCCAAGTGCCTGTTTGCAGCCCAGACAAACCCTCATTCATAGAATGGTAGAATTATAGGACTGGAAGGTACCCCCAAAAGGTCTCCTAGTCCCTTCCCCTGCACTCAACGCAGGACCAAGCATTATCTCGATCATCCCTGATCAACCTGCTCTTAAAACATCTCCAATGACAGAGATTCCGCAATGCCCCTAGACAATTTATTCCAGTGCTTAACTATCCCTACAGGAATGTTTCCTAATGTCCAACCTAAACTGCCCGTGCTGTAATTTAAGTCCATGGCCTCTTGTCCTATCTTCAGAGGTTAACGAGAACAATTTTTCTCCCTCCTCCTTGTAGCAACCTTTTAAGTACTTGAAAACTGTTATCTAATAACCGCTGTAGTGGCTGACACATAGGGATTAAATAGGGAACCATGAGAGCTAAACACATGAATCTTTACAACTTGAGCTAAATAGCTGTGGCTCTGTAACTGGGAGCTATAACTATTTCACATTCACTGAAGATTAGGCATAGAGGTGGGCCAATAACATTCACCGTCCACTGGATCACACTGGTATTGACTTTCAGGATTTGAAACCCAGCCTCTTTATTTATATATAGCTACAGATTTCTTTTCTTTCTTATTTATTAATTAAATTCTTAACTTCATTTTGTACATTTTCAACATTGGAAACCCATATTTTGATTGCAGCTCAACACCTTTACCCACTCCCTGTGGTCAAATGCAGCCTCCACTCCATCCTCTCCACTCCTTACTGTCTGGGGTTAATGATGATTCTTGTATGTCTGTTTGTAAAACAGGCTTGTTGGTCTCATTTCTTACCCCCAGACTCATGCTGCAGTCAGAGTTAATAATGGCTATATCATTGTCCCATAGTCAGGTTCAATAATCATTGTCTCCAAGAGCTATTATTCTATTATCTCAAGCAGAGATCTCTTTTGAAAAAAGTTTTGTTGATGTCACCACTATACCACTGGGGTCTGTGCAAAATAACTCCTGCTCCACATTGTAGCACCTACCAGGAATATTTGTAGTTGAAAGTCTGCCCTGTAAGGAGGGGAGCTCCTGTCCCACATGGCTTGGCAGGGAGTGTATGCTGAGGGTTATTAAATAATAACACTACCAATTTTGGGACAAGTGTGATAAATAAGATCAATTTGTAAAGTCCTGTGTCAGATTTAAGGCTGATCATATTATTTCTTGCAAATAATCATCATTGTGAATTCAGCCCTTTTTTCTGGTTGCAAATGGCTCATGCATCAATCCAGTTTACACTGAATGTGTTTGCTATTTTGAAGCATTCCCCAAAGAGCTTCTGAGAATCTGTCAACAAAGGTTTGCTCACAAACTATTTACTTGTTCATTGCTCATGATTTGAGACTAATCACCTGAGGTTGTGATCCTGCAGGCTGATCCACACAGACAGACCCTTATGTCAACGTAGAGACCCACTGAATTCTATGTAATCATATCCATCAGCCGCCAAGCAGGGGTCTACAACATCAGTATTGTTGCTTTTGTGTGACTAAAACTTTGATTCAGCATTTAATTGAGACTAGCACATGCATTTAACTTTAAACAAATGCTTACGGGCTTTGCTGAATTGGGTCTTGAATAACTATAACAGTTTAAAAAAAAGCCAATAGGGTTAGCATGAATGTTAAAAAAATAATGATTTATGCTAAAACTGGTCAAACTTTAAATATTTGCTATCATTTTTGTAAACACTGAATACTCAGGAAAATATGACCTGATAAAAAAATGAACCAAACTGAAATCTGTTGTTTAAAATGTACATATAATTTTTTTTTGTATTATCCACATACATTTTATTCTAATTGGCTCAAAAGTCATTGCCTTTCCTCCCTGACCTCATGCAGCAGCAAGTACTATCACATAGATAAGTTAATCTCAAAAAATGAAAAGCCCTTAAACTCTAACTTTCATCTCCTCTTTAAAATGTTAGTTTAAAAAAAAAATCCCTCAAACTCTTTGTTACTCTTAAAAACTGTGTAGCCATAACGGAGAAAAACATTTTTGTAACAATACATGCAATGGTCAATATTTAAATCTTTACAGATACCTTTGCATATATTTAACACTATCTGAGCAGCTATACAGTTTTCTTTAGTAAGTATAGAATACCATGGCACTGTTATCTATTTGCAGAGGTAAAATTGTTTGTCAAGGTTTGAATGGTGAACACTGTATATTGACATCATGTTTTGGTGAACATCAAGGTTTATAGTTCTTTGAGATAAAAATTGACTTTGGCTTTACTTCAGTCAATATTTACTTCTCCAGTCAATAAAGATTGATGCTTGCCTCTAGAAAAGTCAATGTCCTGTTAAGGTACATTACTTGAATAACATTTTGGGGATTTCTAAACAAACCAAACAAACTCAGAGAATCACACATAGTGGAGCCAAAAGAAACCACATGGGCCATTCTATTAAACCTCTGGCATTAGCAGAATTAAAACTACATCATTCCCAGTAACATCTTGCCCAATTTCTTCTTTCATCATTGCAGTGATGGTTCCTCAAACAACTCCTTTGGTAGTATGTCCTCTGCCTAAATGCTTACTGTTAAGTGATTTCTCCTATATCCAACAACTGCTCGTTGCCCTACCACATATATATAGTTTCTTCCTTGAAATATATTCTCATTTCTAAAGTACTTCAGATTATAATCTTGCCTTCTCTTTGTTTTCTCTTTTTATTTTTAGTTCCTTCAGCCTCGCTTCCTTTTATTGGGCCAAGATTTTTAAAGGGACACAAAGGAGTTAGGTACCCAAATCCCATCAATGAAAGTAAAATGCCAACAATATTCCAGGTGTGGTTGCAGTAGTGCTACTTTTTGGTATCTAAGATTACCACAGTTTTGCTCTACAGTTAGAGCAGGTGATATCTGTATCATAAGGACTGACAAATATTGAACGTTTAATAGCTTCTACTGTTAACTATCTATTAGCAATCCTATGTCTCTCAAACTTGTTGCTTTTCAGATAGTTATATCTTTAGCCTTGAGTTTCTGTTTTTTGTTGAAAGGAGATATTACACATCTTTGCACCATGAATTGCTTCAAAAAGGTGATGCTTGCCAAGATTCAGATATAATTATTTTAATTCTGAGCAGGCAAAGCAAAACCAGAACTTGATTTAGATCTAATCTTATGTTCTTGTTACTGAGATGAGACTAATGTGAGTGTGAAAATCCTACAGATTCATTATCTAAAGGTGGCTTAATAATATGGTAATTAGCAGGCCAAATCCTGGGATCTTTGCTTACGGCAAAATTTCCATTTGAAGTATTTATTTAACATGGCTTTAGTATTGTCAAAAGTGTTTTTGTTTTGCCTTTTAAACTCTGGTGTTAAATTTTATATATTCCTTCTTATCTAAAATATAGTTGATCATATTTTTGTCAGGTTCTTGTGTACCAGATATGGACTGGTCATAGACCTTGCTTATATGCATCAGAGGTGTCCATTATAAAACCCTTTAATGCTTTTCATTTCTGTCTAGGACAGAATATAAATTAACCCTTTAGAATGTTTCAAGTAAAAAATTATGATTATGTGAGCCAGACCTTAGAAGTTTTAATTCTTCTCATGCCCCTTTAGGTCTTAGCAGGAGGGGATTCCTCACTTCAGAGAAATGTCTATTCCCTTAGAGTCTTGGTTGGAGAGAAAACATACCTCTAGCATCAGGAACCTTCTCCATCCATCTTCCTTTACCCAAAGTACACATTGGACCAGACGAGGTGGAGCTTGTACAAAGTGGAGCAAGGCTCCACCTACTCTAGCCACTCATTGATTAATATGGGGTGGCATGGTGCCAGAGCTGATTGGCTCCAGTGAATTCCATCCCCACACCTTTGTGTCTTTAAGCAATCTTAGGCCCCCTGCTGAAAGCTGCCCTTCCCACCCTGCTGTATAGGGAGTGCAGCTATCAGAGGTGAGTTTCTAGGCTTGCAGTGGATCTAAACCACTGAAAGATTTTTTCCATCTAGGTAAGATTGGCAGGGCATGTGGTAAGCTTTTTCCCCTTCCTCACAGCATCCTGCAAGACTGGTAGATGGGGATCACAAGGAGAAAAGACAGCCCCTTGAAAATAAATTAGGGAAAGGGAATAAACGTCAAATATTTTCACATTTTATGTCTACTGTCCAGTGAGAGCAAAAGGCTTCCAGAAGCCAACTGTTGAGATAAAGCTGAGCACAAGACCTGGGAGGGACTGCTGGACTCTGTTAGCCTGGGAGGCAAAAGGAGATCATGAGTCTTTGCAGACTGCTACCCTTATCTGTATCCTCATCCCCCTCACTTGGGGAGATGAAGTTGAGCCTGGGGCTGAATTATGAATCAGGTGGAAAGATTTTGGAGCGGCAGGGGACAGGCTCTTCCCCCTCTTTAATATTTAAGGTAATAAAGTTTCAGGCTTCTCATTCATGTGTGTATCCTAGCCATTCTCTCACAAATCCTAATCAGATTACATCTAATTTTTCAGTGACTGACTCTACAACAATAAGCATCAATTGCTAACTTTTGCTTCAATTCTTCGTACTCAGCTTTTCATATTAGTAATTTCTTCCTCAAATTGAATTCCTCAGGTAGATGCCAAGCATTATGCTGTCAACATATTTTCCCCTTTTGACATTTAATCTAACCTAACCTATTATCTGTGTCACATTAATGATGTTGCTCATATGTAGAGCACTCAACTCCAAAGGGACGTGATCTTTTGTACTCTTACTAACTCACTGGTATGAACAGAAATAAATGAAGTCTTCTCATACCTTCTGCACTGATCTTCTCTTTTTACTCTCTGATGCACCGAAGATTTCATGCTCCTGAAGGAATTCTGCACCCCCCAAAAAAAAAAATTCTGTGCACAGTATTTTAAAATCCTGAATATTTTATTTATCAATAAATAATAATATAATAAATATAATTATAAAATTATAATAAATAAATGTGGAGGCTCCAGAAATCTCCCTACAGCTCCCCTCATCCTCTGGGACAGGGACTCGGCAGTGAGACTACATTTGGTCCTGACATAGCACAAGAGGAAGCCTGCCCCAGAAATACCCAGGGGCCCTGTCCCTCTATGCCAGGCACACCAGATGTGGGCAGGCAGGCTCAGCCCAGCAGGATCCAAGTGTGGAGAGGATTAGTGTGGAGGGATTCAGGTGTGAGGTGAGAGGGTTCTGCGTGGGGCAATCTGAATGTGGGTGACTCAGTAGCAGATCTGGATGCCCAGGGACTCATGGGGGGCGGGTCCTGGGTCCAGGTAGCTGGGGCTCAGCTGGAGGTCTGGGTGAAGATGGAATGGAGCTCACAGGGGAGTCACAGGGTTCACCTGGTTGGGCTCAGTGGAGTTGGGGTCCTGGTGTGTGGGGCTCGTCAGGGCGGTATAGGTGCAATAGGGTTTGGGCTTAGCAGGGTAGGGATTCCATGGTCCTGCTCCAGCTGCTGCTGCTGTCAAGGGATGCCAGGACCCAGGATCCTGCTATCCCCCACATTCTCCTAAGCCCCTTCTATTCCCCATTCCAAACCCTTTCCCCTCCCACCTTCCCCATCCTCTCCTCATTGCCCTGCCCCTATCCACCTCCCCTCACTCCCACATCTTCCTGCCCTATCCCATCTCCCATCCTTCCCCACTGCCTTTTCCACCCACTCCACCCTGCCCCCCCGCCTTACTTCACCGCAGGCACTCACCTGGCTCACTCTGGGATTGTCTGCACTACATGTGATTCTGTGAATAGAGTCTCTATTTCCCAGAGCTGTCAATCTACAAAAGCTAAACCTTTTACAGTCAACCTTTTACCTAATTTTTCACCTTTCAACCTTTCACAAATGCTAAATTCACTGTAAGTACATTAGGAATGAAAATAATCCTCTATTCAAATAAGCAGAAACTGCCAATTAAATCCATAAAGTATGGACTTTTTTTCCTATGTGCCCTTTTTATGCAAAACAAACATTGTCGGTTGCATACAATACCAACATGTTGATCATTTTAATTATTTCTGTGTATTTTCCACAGTACATTAAATTAACACGGTCTTAACAAATGGATTTATTCAGTCATTTCCAAATTGCATTTTGCTGCATTCAAGGTTGGTTAGTATTCAAAAACAAACAAAATGCAATCTACATTTGTGGAGGTTTCTCTCCACAAAAAGATGCTGTGATTTATTTCATAAAGCTACAAAGTTCCTGGAGAACACAGTTAAATATAATTTAGAAAAAATAAATTTTGTTTATTCTACATTTGTGTGCACAAATTTTCCGCAAGTGTTTTTTTTTTTTTTTTTTTTTTTTTTGTGAATTAGGTTGAAAACTTTCCCAACTGGAAATCTTTTACAGTCTGGGTCTTTTTTAATTTCATTTTGTCGAGTTGTGGTACCTATATGGCCCCTGTAGTTTCTGAGCACCAACCGTTCTTTAATGGGTTTATATTCACAACACCTCAGTTAAGTGGGAAATGTTATTATCCACATTTTACAGATAGGGAATTGAGGCACAAAGATCTTAAAGGCACAATCCACAAAAGAGACAGATTCAGTGTTGCAGCATCTAACTTTAGGTGCCCTGCTCCTTAGTGGAATGCAAAGCCCCTATTTAGATTTCTAGGCTCCCTATTTAACACATGGGGAGAGTTAGATATAGAAGAATGGGAGTCACAGAAGTGCGCAAGCAGAGCAGGGAGCTGTCTAAGCTACCCAGCAGAAAATACTGAGGAGCAAGGTGTGGCCTAAACCCTGCCCTTCACAAGGAGTTGGAGCCCCAGAGTCCCAGCTGATGGGAGGCACCTGTCTCCACTTGAATTTCAAGACAGTGAACCGTTCCCTGGAATAAGCTGTTCTGCTTTGAAATTAATACATAAATGTAATATGCAGTTTGGTTGTAGCCTGGATATGTTCTTAGTTAAATATCATCCAAGTCTCAATTCCTGGGCCGAAGGCCATAAATAAAGCAATATTTCAGGTTTTGTTGGGGTTAGGACAGAGAAAGAGTAGCTCTAGTCAGCTGATTAATGAAAAAGTAGCACTGTTTGGCATTAAAGGGCGTTTATTCAGTACTATCTAGTAAAGATATTAACCATAACAAGAGAATATCAAGGATTGGAGGTGATGGGGAAGGGGAGGAGGGAAGAAGGTCTGAAGTCAGGGAAAATGTGGAATCCTGTATCTTGCAGATAGATGGGACCCATCAGGGGAAAAAATGTAATTTATCTGCAGCTACTATAAGGGGAGCTGTGGTACCAGCATAGTGGCACGACTGCAATATGATGCATTCTGATAACAGAATTACATTATACTACAAAACACTCATGACAATTTTACCAGGCAGCTGAGTCTGAAATTAAACCTGCAAAACCCTTCCATCTTCTTTACTTTGCAGGTAGCTTCACCTGTGCTAATCCACCAATGGATTGATTTCATTTTCATGGAACATGGCTAGATAGCTTGCTGCCACATCATTTTTTTCACAGCCTTCAGAAAGCCCTTCACCTGGTTGGCCTAGTTGTAACAATACAATAATAATTTCATATATATTATGGTAAGTTTCCATATAAATAGAAATTTCTGCTGATATGTATCAAGAAGATGAAACATTTAAAGCCCAGTCTAACTCCCATTGAAGTCAATAGAAAGATTTTCACTGACTTTCAGAGGATTGGACGAGGTCTTTATTGTGTTTATTTGTTTAACGCAAAACTGAAAATCCTAGTGACCCAAACCTCAGAGCTAGAATATGTGGGTATCCAGTTAAAGAACGGTAGCTCTTTATAACACGGCAATATCATTTCGGCACTACTTGCCAAATACATTTACATTTATCTGCAGCTTAAAGGCCAGGCAATAGCATGGATTTTTAAGAGCCTTCTTGCTTTTGAGCCCCCGTGCTGTAGCCAGTCACAGTTTAGACCTTACATTTTTCACTCCACATTGTTGGACAGAGCTGACCAGCCAAGAAGGTTCACTACCTATGTCTTTTAAGGGATGGTGAACAGGTGCCTTGCACCCATGCACTGAGGATTTCAAGGAGGCAATGCATATGCATAAATATTAGTGTAGCCACAAGACATCCTGCTAACCCCTATTCGATGAGGACTGTGCCTAACTGGCAGAATCAGTGAATTTTTCTTAGTGGATATCATGCTGAAAGAGTTTTACTTACACAGCATCTGGCCTTAAAATGCTTTCATTTTAACAGCTACTGAAAATTAGGCGAGTGAACTTTAAGATTCAATAAACTCTAAATCTACGTACAGCATAAATCAATCAGCTATTTAATTTGTTTGTGTCAGGAATCTGGGCCTGCAGCAGAGAGAGTCCCTGGGCAACCTAACAAGCACAGCTGGTCTATAGCAGGCTGCCTGACTGGCTTCCCTGCCTGATCGGTAGGAAGTCTGGAGTCCAGCTCTTAAGCCAAGTAGTAGCAGCAGTTTAGCAGCTGCTCAAAGCATTCACATGTGAGTAGGATAGCTCCTGTCTTGTTCCCAGCCTTGCCCACTTCAGGTAACCCAGGTCTGACCCTCAGCTCCAATTTCTAAGTTTTAGCTGTGTTCGGACCCTTAGCTCTCATTCCTGATCTCTGATTCCAGCTCTACCCATTAGATCTGACACCAGTTCTGATCACTAGTGCTGACCACACACATCCCAGTTTCTGACATCTTATACTGCTATATAGATGAAATTATTGGACCCTAGTGTATCATTTTTAATCAACCAAGGACAATAAGACATTTGATTCTTTAATCACAAGAAAAGAGAAAAAAGATGTATGATGTAAGATGAAATAATTTCCCTGTTTGGAAACAAGTAGAATTGCATAGAATGATGTGTGAAAACTTTCTGTACACATTTTTCACCCAGTATTTTCCATTCACCCCTTTTGGTTTGTCTGAGAAAATGGTATTCAAATGTGTGAATTTATAAAAGGCTTCGCTTTAAAAAATAAATTTCTGACATATCAGATTATGTTACGCTTTTTACCTATACAAGATGTGACCTAATCTAGCACTTCAGAAATACAATTTAGTATTACCAGAAAGAAATACTTGTGAGGGAATACCTTTTTTCTGCCTCGACATCAAGAAACTTAAACTAGGTTTTATATATATAAAATGTATTAAATGGGAACATGCGATGGTTCAACAAAGCAGGGCACTGGAGAATATTATATCCCACTCTTCCAAAATGTCACACTATGTTCTGTAATCCACTTTAATATAAAGATAACAGGAAATAAGATTTTCAATTTGTTTCAAAAGCAATGCAAACAAGTTACACAGTAATTTGTATAATAATTGAGATTTAGGAGGAATTCCAAATGTAGACACCAAATACATTGTTACCTGTTGTATTTAGTATTCTCTTGATTTGTACGTAAAATACAATATTTAAGATTAGATATCAAAATTAATAACAAGCTCCATTTGTAGACATTTGGCTACCATTCATCATGAATATTTTAGATCATCAGCCTTTGTGCAGTGATTTATCTATATTTACATATAGCTTCAATGTATATGATGTCACTTAGCTCATTTAAGAAGGCTATTACTTCATCCTTATTGGTCAATGCTACCTCTAATGAAGAGCACATCGATAACTGCTAGAGAAGCTTACAGTAACTTACATATACAACCTTAATTTAATGTAGTATTTGCCACCTGTCATGCAGCTCTTTACTAGAGTGTGTCTGTATTTTATATATTATGGAGCAACATTTTAGAATACCTCACATAATTCCAGTCAAGGGTTCTCAAACTCTAACTTCTAGATAATGACGTCAGTTGTCTTAATCAAAACTTGTTACAACTTTAGAAGGTACAATCCGTATAACCAATGTACTATGGTCAGTAAATATAACAATTACTATGCAACTCCTTTGCAATTACATACTGATTATATGGTTTCAGGAAGTGCTTGATATATTATGTTAAGTGCTACCATTTAACTTTGGTGTTCATTCTGGTATTGAGAGTTCAAAACACTCTGAAAGAGAAAGCCATCTTGAGGAATAGGATACATAGTCCTTCACTTGTACATTACTTAAGGAAATCTATGTTACTACAGGTTTGTAGTGACCACATGCTACCATTCACCTGTTGTCTTATATTATGTACTGGGACACGTTGGACTTGGTGCGACATAGGAAGACAGACCTTGCCATAAGGAATTTACGATCTAAAATCCTGATCCAAAGCCCACTCAAGTTAATAGGAATCTTTCCATTGTTTAATTTAAAGCCCACTGAAATCAAACACCACAATTCAGATATAAAGTACATTGATTAATAAGGTAAGTTCACTGGCTGACCCAGGGAAGAAGTAGTCACATAAATAAATGGAAGTCTTGTCTGACTAAGTAGCAGGACGAAGGCCAAAACTAATCTCCCATGTAGTCTTTTGCTTGTCAGGCAGCCAGAACATCTACTGAGTTTACTCCAGAGTGGCCATTTTAAAATTATACTGTGAGTTCTCTCTTTTGTGCACATCCACATACAATTTATTGTGGGGTTATTAACTGTCACGTTAGCCTTCATTTAAAATAATTATGCTTTTAAACAAGAAATTATATTTTTACACCTAGTTTAAGTAAGTCTTTTTAATCATCACCCTTTTTATTTTAATATTGAGTTAAACCTACTATAGCCAATGAGACTTTAGTGTCAACAAATATTGAAGAATTTTGCATCTGACCTTTGTCTTTTGGGTCCATCTCTGATAATTAATTCCTTTCACTTCCTCAGTGTATATCTGGAGACACCCATGTCTGAGAGGTTTGGATACAATAGTGAAATTACTGCAATATTCCATCATCAAAATAATTGTTTCCAGAGAAAATATTTGTCAGAAGTTAGTCAGCTATTGCATTGCATCAAAGCACATGCACATCCCTGAATGGATTATGATTGGACAATATGTAGCCATTTGATTGACACATTGACAATAATATTTGTTACACTTAACTGAAATGTTTTTCCTATCCTTGCACTGTTTAGTTTGTTCATGTATTGAAATTTATTAAACTTACTTACGTGATGTGAGATGAGCATCAATTCCAATGATCATATGAGTATTTTAGTTTAGCATGTTTCCCCCCTCCCTTTTTTCTTGTTTGCTAAATTGCATCTACATAAGAAAATATGAAGAAATATAGTTAAGTGCAGAGAAAAATACTCCATTTTTAACTTTATTGTATTTATTAAACTTTATTGTTTAACTTCATTGTTGATAATAATACTCCATTTGCTTCCCCTGTAGTTTAACTTTAATAGTGTTTACTTAATTTGACAGATAAGTGCTTTGTTCACTCAGTACACTTTCTCTTGCATTTTAATTGTTGACTTTTACTAAAATACTTTTTTACATTTTCTTGAAATTCAATATGCCAAATGTCCTCTTTCACAAAGTATTTCAGAAGGTAATCACATTAGGCTGATCCTTGGCTAATGACTCCACAAAATTAAATGTTTAAGATTAATGGGTTTTATTTATTACTCAAAATGTGGTCACATTTTTGTCAATTTCAAGTCTTTGGTGTCATTATAAACAAAGATACCAGTGGATTGTTGTCTGACTTTTATTCACATCTGTAAAGATATACTTCTCTCTCTCTGTATATGAAGTACTTCAGGCATAAGGCCCTGGTCTTGCTTTCTATGGAAAACCAAGTTAGCTCCTTTCCCAGATTTATTGCCATAGTAGTCTCTCTGACAACCTGCATACGTATATATTTTAGCATCTGTATCTCAATAGCTGGGTAAGAATGTTATCTTCAGAATAACTCACACATGTGGCAGAAAACTTTTTAAAAAAATGTTTCAAGCTCAAATCCACCTGCCACTGAAGAATTTCAATTGGGGAAAATGCAAAAGAGAGCATTGCAAATAAAGAGTTGTTACAGATAATTAACTGAATGTGTATTTATTGATTAAAATGTAGTAATCTACAATATCATTTTAGGAAGGCTGAAAGTTGTAACTACATTCTTAAAAATAAAAGATTTTCTGCCATCCCCCAACTGAGGTGTCTTTGGAACTTTTATTTCATTCAACATATTCTTTGCTGTTGAACAATGTAGTCTTTTTTATGTAATAGCTTCTCTCACCTGGCTTAAGGGCTGGTGATCCACTGGATCCTTCTGATGCTATCCTAACCCACAAGCATGTAAGCATTTATATCTTCTGTCCCCACCTTATACACCTAATTCTCTGCCAGCATGAAGTTCATTGAGGTTGAGGAGGAAGAGTTAATTGCTGCCCTTGTCTGCCAGCAGAAGCGTAGGTTCATGAAGGGGAACTGGGTCCCCTCTTTGGAATGGATACCCAGCTGTGAAGGATGAGTTGTGGATGGCAGACTGGGCTAGGAAATCTGGGTTTGATTCCCAGTCCCGTCACAGGCTTCTTGTGATACTTTGAGAAAATCACAGTCTCTCAGTGTGGACACAACTTCCTTTCTCTCACCATTTATCTGTTTTGTTTTTCTACATTGTGAGTATTTCAATGCAGGAACTATATTTTACCCTCTATTTGTTTACAGTACCTAGTACAATGGGGCCCCAATGTCAGTGGTATCTTATTGGTGCTACTGTAATACAATCATAATGGCATCTTTTGAAAACAAAGTGAGCAAGTGCCCACTTGTGTAGTCATGCAGCTGATGTTTCCACAAGGATAAGAGAAGTGTGTTTTCAAAAAGATTTCCTCTACAATCTACACAATTATCTGACAAGGACTAAAACAGCTGGGATACATATGATATCAGGGTAGAAGCTTTAGTGCTTGAATTTTAGAGCTTGCATCCCTTTGCTGAGTAGGAGCAATGCAAAGGATACCTCTTGTTCTCATGTTATAAACCCTGTACTGTTCTTTGAAACATTAGGTTCTCTCAGCTGACTCGATCTCCACAGACTTCAGCTAAATTCAAAATATTGGATCAACACATACAAATGTTAAATAAGTTGATCTAGGAGAACCTGTGTTAAATGAAAAGGTACAATAGACTGCTTAGAGATATTACTTCTATTGCTAGATATAGCACACTGCTGGAAATCAATGAAGAATAATGGACATGAAAAGAAAAGGAAAAGAGCATGTTAAGAGAACTTACAATTCCGGTCTCTCTGACATTCTTTTTTTCTATATTTATGATACTAAGTAGTTAAAGAGAGTGTTTGTAGCCAATCATTGTGTTTAACTGACATCTTACCTCAAATTGAATGGTTAATGCTTTGAAGGTGAGGTCTCTGTCAGTTGTAATACACATCACTGTAAATCCAAACCGCTTTCTGTTATCTTTACTCTGACTATCAATAAGTCTGGACACTGTGATTGGATTTACTTGGTCACGATTTGGATTTGGTTCTTGACTATAAAATCTCTCAAATTTGTGCTTCCCTGTTTTTATTGAAATTATAGTTTTCAGAAAAAAAATGTAATAGAGGCAATAAAACAAATAATTCAGAAAATAAAAGCTATTAAATAACGGACAACAGTACAAATATTTATCATGTTGATTACAGCTTCTCCAACATATAAATACCATTGATACTCAAGAGAATATTCTCTTGTTTACTGAGAACAGAGCAAACATTAAAATTGGAAGGTCAGAGAGAATGATTAGCCATAGTATTTAGACACTAGTTACTCAAAATAAGGTTTACATTGTATTTTTCTAAGTGTAAGTCTTCTTAAATCTGTGTTTGGTATTTATTAGATTTACCTAGTGACCTGTATTTAATTAAGGCTGCATCTTTCCATGTGTCATTCCTTGTTTTCAGCTCGGTGGTTAAACAAATTAAGTAGCTTTCTTATTCAGGAGTCCACATTAGCTGTTCACATGTGGATTTTAAGATAAGTATAGGTAATGAGAAACACAGAGATGTTAGTTATATAATTAATCTTGTCACATACTCAGCACCAAAAGTCATGAGTTATTAGACAATGATTCTAATGCAAGCTGAAATGCCAGATTAAACTTTATATGAGGAAGTGAATAAAAGATTCTATACTAGGATATAGGGCTGAGAACTGAGAGACCGGAATGTTTAAATTTTTGAAGGGATTTTGAAAGTGGTAATTATCTAGGTGGATAAAAAAAATGGTGTATTTTACTATAATTATATATAAAATTAAATGCAACAACTTATGTTAAAATTAAATGCAACAACTTATCATGTTAACATGATATTAATGTTCAAAAATCAGGCATCCAAAAGCCAGAAAATCCCAGACTTTTAGGTCTGTATCACAACATTAACATACCCATGCTTCACATTTCTATTTTATTCACATTCTATTTTATAGCATACTGTACATTTATCTACATAAACGGTAATGTATTAAAGCAGGAATGACCACACCTCATGGAGTGTGAGGTTTTGCAAACTACTATAAGAGTTTGGAATGCACAAGGAATGAAGGATCTGGCCTATACATGGTCTATTTAAACAAACCCCCTTGTTAGGGAAAACTTGGTCTTTAATTTTGTGTGTGTGTCTAATAATGATATTGCTTAGTTAGCCCTAGTTATGAATGAAATTGACCTTTTACTAACATGGCTGTTCTTAAACAGATATCATGTCCATATATGGGTGACTTAGTCTTTACTTAATAAGGTTATTAGAAAAGAAGTGTTTGGGATCATATACATAATTATATTGTATATTATATGGTATTTTAGAAGTCAGCCAACTTTTTTTTTAAATGATAGAATGTTACTTTGCTTCTCTTTTTTTATTCCTTCCACTAAACTTCATTGTTTTCTTTAAATAAATAAGTGACCTTGAGCATATTTTCTTTGTTCATTGTTTTCTGGTTCAGTGTTTAGTACTGATACCAGGTGTTGCTATCCTTACGTACTCTATCATATTATGAGAAATAAGGATGTTTGGTTTTTAAGAAGATAAGTAAGTAAAGAAATACAATAGAAAGGCTAGCTGATGAAATGGGCATATCTAAAAATTTTTTCTCAGGAGTTTTGTCCACTAATAGAAAAGAGAAATCTCTATTCCATGCTACTGTGGTCAGGATAATTTATAATCCATTCAGTTTTGACAAGATATACATACTCACACATCACATTTTAATAATCAGACTGACACACTCCGCATTTCTGATATATAGTAGGGTACACTATTCTACCAAAAAGCTTTGTGTGAGCAAGAACTGGATAAAGGACTTTGTGAATAGACTCATAGTAAAGAAGGGCGTCATTTGAATTTTCAGTTTATAAGCAGGGCAATTGTGAGCAATGAGCATGAAGGCCATGTTTTATTTGAACTCACCATATTAATTTTTAATCTCTACTTTCATTAAGAATCTGGTTTCCATGTCTCCATGTTCTACTTCAGTTTTATTTAATTGTCACTTAGCACTTCCTAATTTGTCTCCACTATGTATCTTTCAGGTATTATGCATGTTATCATTACTTAACATTTACACTGTGGTGGACTATAAAGGCCATGACCAGGCTGCATTCCCTTGTGGTAAGCACTGTACAAACACACAGTAAAGGGCATGGCATTTTGGACTAAGCAGGAGTGAGCTGCAAGCCAAGGTGGACAGCCTCTGGCTAGTGGGGCTCAATTTAGTACCTAAAATTAGCTGTGTAGCCAGTGCTTTTAAGTTGTGGCTTGTGCTCTGAAGTCTAAAGAGATGGTGTTCAATTTGCGTGTGGCAACAAACAAAGAGACTCTTTATGCAAAGGCCAAGCAGAATGAAGTCCCACACAGTAGACAGTAGGGGCAGTGGGGGAGCTGGGAGAAGAGGCATCATCAGGACTCTACCCCATCCTTGGCACCAACAGAGGAGCACTCATGTATGCATGAAGAAAGTTGCTATGCTCTTCCTCCATGACAGGGATCCCCCCTGGGTTGGGGGTGACTCATCACCAGCACTTACTTTGGACAGTGTCTAATAGGTATGATCTGGCCCTAATTTAGTTCTAACAAGTACATGTAGTTAAACTATATGGCTTGGTTCATTGACATCTTATAGTATAATCACCCATTCATAACTGATCTTTACTGTATCCTACCCCATCCACAGTTATTACTGCCTATTCTTCATCACTCCTGCAGTCCTTACCACTAAAACTCCAACTGACTTCATGGGACATCTCGTGGACAGAATGAGCGTAGGGCTGAGCCTAAATAAGTCATGTTTCCAAACTAAACATTTATACTCACAATTGTCACTATGGTGCCTGAGAAACGATAGTCATTTTGTGTTCTAAGAGAATTGCTGCAGTATATCTACCACCACTTTGGGTAAATATTGATGGCTTAATGTTGACCACTATATGTGAGAACTTTTCCCCCATAATAATATACTGAAGCAGAACAAATATTTATTCATCCTTTTTGTCCCTCAGATAGCAGCTTTCTTTGTTTGAACACATGCTACTACTGTTAAGTAGCACTACTTCCCAGTTGGCATTGTATAGGGATACATTTCCTCTCAGAATACCCTCTCAGAATACCATTTTTCCAAAAACATTGAAAGCTGCCTGTTTCATTGTGGAGTTTTCTTTAAAATAAAAGTTTTAGGCATAAGAAATCTGCTCTGATATCACCAGAGCACTGTAAACAGTGACATTTCAAGTATTTGTGTTGCCTCTTTCAGCACAAGACCAGGTGAAAAGACTTGCATTGCCATTTTTTGGATGTCATTACACTTCGAAAACACAGGAGACTGTCTAATATTTTGTTCAACTTAAAGCACTCAGGAGAACTGCATTCAGCATAACATAATGCCAGTATTATATATATTAAATATATGCACACAGAAGGGAGAAACAAAAGGAATTGAGGACAGGTTTACTCCAATAAGACTGTTTTACTAGTATAGATCAGTACAAAAATCTGCACATTAGGGAAAACCTAAGTTTCCCTTTTTGACTGTCAAAATCATAACAGGAAACCAGTTGAAAGGTTTGCCTTGTGGGAAAATAGCTACAGGAAATAAATAAAAATTGTGCATCACAGTGACCGAAGTGAAAGAGAAACATCGACATGCAGATCTACCTACTAGCCCACAGAAGAGCCACATCTCCAACATCTTTCCTCCTCCTCTACTAGACCCCCAATCGCTCTGTGAAGGGTGGGTGTGGAGTCTGGTAGGCCAGGGTTAGGTGGATGGTGAAAATTCCTGGTCAGCATATTTCAGGACCCAATCCTTCTCCAATAGAACACCTTTACCATGGCCATTAAGTAAAACATTGGACTTTTATTTGTATTAAATGTAAATTAGAGTACTGAACAAGTGTGTGATATTCTCTCTGAAAGTGACTAACAGCTTCTAAAAAACCTGAATACAGGATTTTCAGTAAAACAGTCCTCAGTTTGAGCATGTTTAATGCTTTCTAAAAAGTTCTTAAAAAGACAGGCCTGTGGCCTATACTGCAACAAAGAGTGAAGGTGAGGCAGAGGAAAAGGAAGTGTGATAATAGTTGTACACTATTGCCAGCTCTACAGCACTATTGTATTGCAATGTTGCCAGCTCTTGTGATTATATCATAAGTCTCACAGTACTTGGCGTTTTAGGGAAAGCCTCAGCTTCTAAAGTAAGTGAGACTCTCTGCTTTCATTTATAAAAGCAGAGTGAGCTCCTTTGGAGGAATTTTATTGTGGAGAAAAGCTGATAAATGTGACCTGAGTTCACGCGAAAGTTTCCAAAACCAGGCAGCAAAGATGATGAATCCAAAATCTTTTTTTTTTTTTTTTAAACATGGTTTCTTTTTAGGCTGGACTTGTGATTTCAGAAGGCTTAGAGTTGGCAATACTGCATCACAATTACAGATGAATGGTCATGTTTAGGTCAGAGAAGCCATTTATTAGAGTCACTTCATACCCTTGTGCCCAGGAAGAGTTTGAATTTGTTGAATCTTTGTTTTTAAAATCTATACCTTTTCCAGACACACCCCTTCTAACTTCTGTTCTCAATGTTTCCTCCTATGAAACAGCTGTATGAATGACACTGTTAGATAGCTGCTGTATAGATGTATCATATGTTTACTGGAAGTCGGTTAAATTTGAAGTGTCACAGTTTTACACATAACCTGCCCCCCAACCCTTTGCTATGCACTCCTTCACCAAACTCCTCACTTTTCCCTCCTAAATTCCTTTTCTGAATCTATATACAAAGCCTCCATTATGTCAATGTAGACATAACCAGCAGAAAAATAACTGAAGCATCAAAGTGGACCCTGCAGAGACTGGAGTGATTTGGGATTCTGTTCTGCCTGTTTGTTTTTTGGTTTTTTTGCAGCTATGTATGGACATTTTCTCATTCCTGCTGTGACAAAACCTGGTTCTACATGCTAAAATTAGGACCTCATGCTGTGAAGGACAGTTAGGAAAGCAGGCTGCTGAAGATACTGTACAGGAGAATCAATTAGGATATTTTCTAGGAAACTAGCCACTATCAGAACTGCTAATTTCATTTTGAACTAAGTGATACAATACTGTCACATTACATAGCTGCAGCTTCAGATCCAAAGAATAATAGTCGAACCCCGTGTTCTGTCCAGTACTTTAGACCTAAATTATGTGGCAGAGACCACAAAGTGATGTAGCACTCTTCTCCCACAGATCCTCTCCATCGTTTTCTCCCAATCTGGTATTTCTTGTGTCACTTATTTCAATGTTAAAGGCAATTTGTTTTATGCCCCAAATTTTGCAAATTGCTGCAGTTTTTTGTACTGACCATGGGGTGTTACATTGCATAAGTTGCCAGAGGAAAGCTGGAGGTTTTGACAACTGACTAAGAGATAGCCAAGGTTTTCAGCACTTAGGAAAATGTAGGAGGCAGTTTTGATTTCTAGTAGTTAGGAGGCAGTTGAGGCTTCTGGTTCTGGGGAAGGTAATCAACTTTCCCATTCTCCCTTTGGGCAGGAACTGACGGCACTCTAATTTTTGAAGGTGTAAGAAATAATCAAACAGGTTGTCCCAGGGGAGGATTGGGGAGATGGCACCCTTTACTCTCCTCATTTCCCCATTCCTGGAATATGTGACAGTAACCAGCTGCCCACTGTTCCCCATCTCAGTGTTTGCCTGAACATTGATAAATGAGCACAATTGCTCAAAGTTTCTGCTTAAATGCTCAGCAGGGTTAATACTGACATTTAAATTCTCATTAGGCACCAAAGCAGAGCTAGCTGGACATTTTTCAACAAAATAGCTTTTCATCAAAATATGTTGTTTTGTCAAAGACAAAAATCTTTGATGGAGATGCAGAGGTTTTTTACTACATTTTTGCCAGGAAGGTTTCTGAGATCCAGGTAAACCATCTAGTCATTTAGAGAGAGAGAGAGATTATCCTGGGGACTATCTTGTCCCCTTCCTACCTCCTGAAGTGAAAACCTGACCTTTTCAACCTGAAAACTGACTTTTCAACACAATACCATTTTGTGGAATGAAAACAAATTTTGAAACCTAGAAAGCTGTTGCAAAAGGGAATGGTTTGCCCAGCCAGCCCTACGCAAAAGTTAGTACCCCATTGCAACAACCGAGTCAGTTCACTCTTTTTTCAGATCTACTATTTCAGCCCATCAACTGATTCATGCAGACATCACAGAATCATTGTACTTTCCCACCTGTTCAGTGTTTTTTTGACAACCAGAAAGGCTAAAGATTCTAGAGCACAATTCTGTGAAAATGTATAAATAATATTTATGTGACAGCACAACTGCTTTCTAAAAAGGTTCCTGGGTGTAGAACAAACCATTAAAGTCAGAATTTGCAACCATCACTACACACCTACCCAGATATTTCCTATCTTATGCACATCAGATTCAACTATGTGGCAATATATTGGCACATTACGTTGGTAATTATCTCAAATACTGTAAATTACATGATCTTGTAGATTTCTACTGTGTTTTGAACAATGCTCTATTTACTCAGCTACAACTGGATACAGAGCAACTGAATTGTAAATATTTTGTACTTAATATTTGAATTATTTAATTGCTATCTTCAGTTGGGTATATGGCAACAAATAGAAGAAATATTAAAATAACAAAACAAATGTAAGATAAGAATAAGAAAAAGCTAAACACAACTGTGTGGGACTGGGATCTGTCTGTAATATTTTAATGATTATTATGTGACCCTCTGCTTATTGGATGATTATTGTGTTGCTTGCTAAAGAATAGCTAAAGTTTAAGTCTGTCTGAGGTGGCTTTGCATGACTACAAGAACCAAAGTCAATAGATTGAAATAACCAAGTCACTGGTAACTAAAGAATTCAGGTGTCAATTCCTTTGAAGTTTTACCTCTACTATGTTCTATTCAACAGGCTGGCCTGTGAACCTAGGAGGAAGGAGAGGAGTTGGAAACCTCAGCACTGAAGCACTGAGAGGGAAACTTACCGATGGAGTGGGGAGCCGACTGACACCTCACTCCCAAAGATTGAGGTTTCTGGGATAAATTACAACTACTTAAGATTTAGTAAGACAAAGGCATATAGGCTATTTTAGCACTTTTCCCTGTCTGCTATATTCCTATTGATGTAAATGCATACTACTCTCTTTTTAAACTGCTGTTCTGAGTCACTGTATCACCTGCTGGTTATGGCTGCCAAAGGGAATCGGTGCAGGAGACTGAACACAGTCAGGTCTGCACAGCAATGGTTGTTTGTGCACAGGGGTGCCAGAGCCTGTACTGAGAATCCACATTGCGACAAGTGAAGGAACAAAGCCTGTCACTGGAAAGGGTGCCAATGGATGGGAGGAGAGAGAAAGAAAGATGTTTGGCATCTAGCAAACCTTGTTTCAACATTTGAGAGCGAGAGATTTGAGAGCTGGGAAAGACAATGAGCTTAAAGAATCAAAAACAGATGCAGAACAAATTCAGTCTACTTTTTGGAATGTATTGTGGATTTTCAATTTTTGTTGTTTTCAGAGCATTTGCCTACAACATTACACGTTATGAGATTATTCAGCACGTATTTTCGATAAAGCACTAAGATCCATGCACAAAATTGAAGACATCTCTAATTAATATTACTATGCATGCAAATCAGGCAATTATATGAACATATCTACACATGCATTTTTGTTGATAGACCTCTGGCTTACCTTAAAGAAAATTTGTAGTGTAAACATCTGCAGATATCTTTAAAATATGCAATTAAATTAAAATAAAATGCAACATGCTCACATTTCAAGGAAACTTTCTGCCTTATCCTTCACTCATCCTTTTCCTTTGTTAAATGACATCACACTGCTTAAGTGCACTATTTAAGTGCACACTGTTTTGGACATTCTCCATAATGGATACTAGAAAGGTAAAGGGATGCACTGAACAAAGGTATTAGCTTAATTACCCAAAGCTATTCTTTAATGAAAATTTCTGTCATAAACCAAAGGTAACATTTTATAGAGGAGAGTCAACAGCAGAAAGCTGGTTATATGCAAATCTTGCAGTTCAAAGTAATTTGATTTGCTCTCCATGGAGTAGATTAAGGGTTGAGTTCTACCACTCTGACTCATATTGAGGGATGATTTACTGGTCACATAGTTGCATTGAATTTAATGGGACTATGCACTAAGGAAGACAGCACTCAGCATGAATAAGGGTGATAGCATCAGGATCTTTATGAATAATTTGTTCTCCTAGTCCCATTGTTTAAATTACCAAATTCTTGACAATATTTCCTCAAAACCAGAATTACATATACTAATATAACTATTCATCTTATTCTGTGTCTGAATTATTTCCATATAAACCTTAAAACCTTCCAGAGTTAGAATATGTAGAACTAATTGGAAATGCTAAGAAACATATTTTAACCATACCCTCTTCAAGTCAGTTTGATAGCTTTTGTGTTGATAAGAAAATTTCTGTTGAGGAACACAGATTTCCTCTAAATCAGCTGGAAGTCATTCCATTACAATCATCCATAGTCACAAGAAAAAATGAGATTCTCTAAATATTGACCAGGTGAATAGATAAGCATTCTGTGCTTTTATGGCAAAACATTAGAATAAGCAAACAAGTTACACCAGTTATTCAATGTGTAATTACACCAGTTATTTAATATGTAATAATTAGTGCAACTGGACTAATATTTTGCAGCTATGCCACAGTGCCCAACATCATTGTGTAATTCTCTCTCTATTTATTTATCTCTATCTATATGGATCTTTGGAAAAGAGTTTGATACACAGGTTTAATCTTATACTACTCCAGGCAGCTTTGACATGCTTCACCAACTGTTACATGACCACTAACACAAGCTAACGCTGGCTCTGGCAGCTTTCCAGGGGAAACAGTTACTTAAGGAAGACAATTCTTTCCAAAGCATTTAAGGAACAGATGGATTTTTCCGATATCAGATAGAAATATCTTCTTGTTCTTACCATTTATTTTGTTGTTATTGTTTATGAATACCTTGTAAAACAGTCCATTTGGTAGCTCTTCCTCCAAGTACAGTGCAGCTAAGCCACTCATCCTGCGGCAAATAAACTCTATGGGGAGACAAAAGACAGTGCAAACATTTTAGTCCCTAAGTAGAAATTCTGGTATTATTAAATTTCCATCTAAGAAATACTGTGTCCTGCCAGCAAAGACCTGAAACAAAAGGTATCATTGTGGTTCAAGAACTGTACTGCATCATGGTTATCTAACTATTATTATAGACAGGCATACAGGAAGAAAGAAATTTTGTTTTAATCACACTCAGGAGTTGAATTGCAACCATTATGGCTGGCCAAAATTTAATCTTCCCCTTTCAATTGTTTTATTTATTTATTTATTTATTTTTTACAATAGTGCCTAATTAAGCCCTAATTAAAACAAATACTCTATTGTGCTAGGCCCTGTATATAAGCGACAATCCATGATCCACGCTGCTTGGAGTCTAAACAAGTAAAATTCACAGACAGTGGAAGAAAAGAAGTATGATTATGTTCATTGTACAGCTAAGGAATGAGGCACAGATATATTATACAATTTGCTAAAGATCCCACAAGGATTCTGTGGAAGATCCGAACATAGAACTCAGATCTGCTGAATCCCAACCCATTGGTTTAACTCTAAAACTAGTCTTCCTCCATCTTTAATCAATTAACTTGCCATGAAGGCACTATATTAATCCCCATGGAAGTATCAACATCTAAACCTAATTAATATATATAGGATGGGATTTTCAAAAACACTTACATATGACAGCAACAGGAGCTTTAACACGGACTTCAATAAAAATAGAGTTAGGCCAACCATATGCATCTTTGAAAGTCCTCCTCCCATGTCTCAACTTTTATGTCAGCTTTGGTTCACGCAGTTAAAATGTTTGCATTAACTTCAAGGTATTGCTAAGTTTCACTTCCCTAATAAAAAGTTAAAAGGCCTTCTCTCTCTCTCTCTCCTTTCACACACACACATACACACGATCCCCCCACCCACACACATGCACACTTTTAGGTTATAATACATTTCACAAAAGTCATGTGTGTGTTTAGTAAGGTACAGAGATCATTATTACTCTCTTTTTATATAAATTATGTCAAAGCTAAACTTTAGTCAAGAGTTAGGAAAACCACATTCATGGGTAATGGTTAAGGACTGTAAACTACAGAGACTTGTTTGAAAAAGGAAGTGCTGTATCCTAAATATTGTTTATCGCCAGGAGAGGAGGATTCTTGCAATGTGTTTGTGGCAGAAAGGTGAATGAAGGCTGCACAGATAATAAATCTTTAGTTCCAAACATGAAGTACTCAAAGCCATAGTCCCCAACCACATCAAAAACAAGAACAGTTCATGAAGGGCTATGTTAACCCTGGCTGGACTCAGTAGGAATTAATTAATCTGCAGAGCATGTCTTCAGATAGAGTGAAATGGAGAGAAATCAGTAAAGAAAACAAGCCATTTATAATACACTCTGAAAAAATCACTAAAACAATAGCTTTTGGAAACCTTGCATCGCCGAAAACCTTCTGGGCCTGAATCCAATATAAACCTGTCAGAAAATATTGATGAAAAATGTGCATTTACTATTGTAAATAAAACATGAATATGGAACCTGCTCCTAAATTCAATTTTTTCACAAGGAAGGAAAGGCTTTCTTCACACTACGTTATTTAGTTAGAATGATTTAATTAAGACACTGCTGTTGGCAAACAAAATTACCTCTGAGCTAAACCATTGAAATAATTATTGACAAATAACTTGGACGTCAAAGACCATTACTAAGATTATGTGCTTTGTTCTTACAGATGTTTTCAATAAATTACTATATGATAGTGTTATGAAAACCACCTTTTTGGAATAGAAATGTGATCAAAGAAATGTCAAATGGACTAAGTCCAGCCTTTTGTATGCTGTACAAGGTATTCTTTCAATTTTGTCCTGAAAGGCTCTTTGGTGCCCCACTGCTTATTCCCATCCAGCACTGAAGGGGAAGGCTTAGGATCAGCACATAGTGCATGGACATAATTCGACATGCTAAAATATGAGAGATAGCATGTAAATAAAAATGTATCATCTTTTTTAACAGACTGCAATATCCGCAAGCATATAATAGAATAGATTCTGAAGCCCTTGCGCAGAGGTTACCAAATCAAAGGTATAGAAACTACCAGCACTTCAGTACTATGGAGATGGATCCTGCAGCAAGCTTTCAGATTAGACACACTGGACAGAGCCTCAGCTGGTGTAAATTGGCTGATGTAAAGTGAAATCAATAGAGCTACACCATTTTACACCAGCTGAGGATCTAGCCCAACACTGAGTAAAGAAATATAACTAAGTAACATTTTAAAAAGCATGTGAGCAGTAGCTAACACACACACACACACACATACACATTTGGACTGATCTTCATTTCTAATTTTAAAATTCAGCCCACTGTCCAGTAACATAGCAGAATGCTACTGCAGAAATCATCCCTAACCAAATTATTTACAATGGTACTGAAAGGTGAAAGAAGATGGGAGTATTACACTACATTATTTTTTGTTAGCCATTCTTTGAAATAGTTCATGGAATCATTCACACTCTCACAATATATGATCAGTGTAGGTATTCACTATGCATTGATGCAGCTAAAATTGCTAGATCCATTCCAGTCTAAATAGTAGTGGGGTGAGAGATGATTTTGACAAATATTCATGGGGAGATTAATGTAATCTTTGACAGACAAGAAATATTTAACAGGGTAGGAATTCACTGATCTTGGTATGACTTTCAGAAAGGATTGCATTAGTTCATGCTATACTAAGTATCAAGCTAAACATGTATGAATAAGGCCAATACTGAAGACAAGAAAGTGCACTTTAAAAAAAAAAAAAAAAGCTAGAGATTCATAACATGATATGACATTTTAGTGCCTGTTACTAATGGCTGAAGAAACAGACAAAAATCAGATTACAGGTTCGTCCAGGGACTAGGCAAAGATCACAAAGGAAGATCACTGCGTAACTTGCTGCCCAATATTGTCTCATTGTTTCCTTGTGCTCCCCCAGAGGTCTATCTAAATCCATCTGTTGTATCACTTAGACTATAAATGGTTTAGGGGCAGGAACTCTCTTTTTGTTCTGTTTCTAAATTGTCTAGCACATTGGGGTCATGGTCCATAATTAGAACTCCTTGTCTCTACGTTAATACAAATAACAACAACAACAACAAAAAGATGGCCAGTTCCTAAGCCAATATAAGGTAATATAATTCCACTGAAGTCCACTGACTTACACCAGCTAAGGGTCTGATCCAAGTTTGTGGCATGACAAAATTAAACTGAGAAGAGGGAATATTTTCCATCCTAAAACAGTTAAGAAATGTATATGGACATCCCATGACTGAGCCAATAGCAATCAGATTTGCCATGACCAGCACTGGGAAGCAGGACAAGTCATTTGAATGGAATCCAGCCTGTAAATGAGAAAGCAGTTTTTTGTCAGCATGCATCCACTGATTTAGACACAGAAGCAATGGCATGTAGATATAGAAACACTGACTGAATGAAGAGGGTACAACTTTATTCTATTTGACCTGTAACTTAATTAGGGAAAAAGCACCCCCCTCCCCAACAAAATACCCAACTGGAGAGTTCCAGTGCATATTTCAGCTGATCACAATGGCCAAGGAATTATCAGGTAAGAAAGGGGTCTTTGAGGTTGGAAAGAGGAGATGTCTATCCATTGCAAATACAGAGATTTAATACCTTTCCTCACATGAAGTAGGAGAACCTAGATGAGGGCACTTTCAAATTTCAGAAGACACTGAATCTCATTCCCTTATTCTGCCATATGAATGTCTGAAAATTCCCAAGGTTAAGCTATGGTCCCCACATGGAGCCATGTTGCTCTGCAATCCACATGGGAAACGGGCCATAGAGAATGATCATGTGACTAAGTCAACAGTAATCAGATTCACAAGACCAGCAATGGAAGCAGGGTACTTGTTTGATTAAGGAATCCATACTTGATGAAAGAAACTTCTTTGAAGTCTATTTTTCAATACATATTCATTTCTTATGACTAATTCTTTTTAAAATAAGAGGGTGAAGTTTGTGAAACTGTCAATGGGAAGCTCCAGGAGGAGAAAAATTCATTTCTTCATAAATCAAATACCCAGAGTTTAAAAAGGTGCATAATAGGACAATTTTTAAAGCCTATGGAATGATTGTGTTTTACCTAGAAGATAAATAAGAAACAAGTCATAACTAAGGTATTAAAAATTATAACATAAGGAAATGTTAGAAGTTGTAAACATTAGCAAGAATACCTGTGAAACAAGAACTTATTTTAGGCAAGTACAAGTAATACTTTTCCAGAAGGACTTTTGTTCAATTTAAAAATCTTTAATGCCCATTTCCCTGGCCACCTTACAGTAAAATAAAAATGAAGTTAAAAAGCTGTAAAATAAAATACTGCTGGGGCCATGGAAACAAGCGCAGTATTTTGTATGCTTCTTAAAGGTTAAGGAGCTTTTTTAACTTCCAGACGGGCAGCTTTTAGACTCATTTTTGTTCCTCTTGATACTTCATATAAAGGTCAAGCCAAAGTGCTTCTTCATCAAGTCACAACCATAGCAAATCTGAATCACTGTTATAAAAGGTCTATTTTGTTGGGTAACAGTTAGGTAGGTTTCTCTGTCTACTGGTTCATCTCCCTTCCCAGAAGGACAGAGAGTTAACAATGTATTCTTTTTTATAGGATGACTCTTGAATAGTGTTTTTTTCTGAAGCCAGTAGGTAAAAACTATCTTGGTTTTGAGCAGTATCAGTACCTATCTAGTCTTTCTGTTCACTATTGTACCATGGGAGCCTCGGTAAAGTGCAATGAATCACTCTTTGTTTAGTTTACTTTAGCAAATCTAAAATATTTAAGTAACTTGTGCATATTTTAGGTTTCCTTTAGCTACAGAAATTTGGCTATTAAATGGCAAATATTTTTTTATATTTTTGGCTTCTGTTATTTTATTAGAAATAAAAACCCCAATGCAAGATTACTGAGAATCACACAGTAGCTCTGCACCACAGGAACAGATTTTTGCTTGTAGATTTAAAAATATCCAGCCCCCGCCCAATTTAGAGGCCTGCAGCTAACAAGAGAAAGACATTACCAAGATGGAGGATGAGGTAAAACTATGATAGAGGAGGAATGCCAATCTATTCTATTTCGCTGTGCCTGACAACTGAGTTGCCAGGCCACTTGCCCTTCTTCTAAGCTCATGAAGGAACAAGGGAGAAACAAGAAATTCTCCTTCTCCCCAGGCCATCAATTCTCTTTTTGTGGAAGAATGAAGATTCCTCTTTCCCCTCATTTTGTCCTTCCTGAATGAAGAATAGTGATGATTTGCCCCTGGTACTGGAGCTCACCCTCTTTCCACAGTACTGAGATCCTCCTTTAACTACCTTCTAACGGCATCTACACCCATCTAATGCTTTAGGATGAATCAGGCTAGCACGCTTCTCCAAACGCATATCTTCAGGAGGTAATTTTCCTATCAGTGAAGCATATTTGGGTTGTCCCAGGACCCATTTTAGGGGCAAGTGAGGATGGCTCTTACTCTGGTTACCCAATTCCAGGGGGCAACAAACTACTGAGCCACTTGTTGTTTGGCAGGGTTTCATCTTTGTTTGCACTTCTCCCGACAGGCTGGCCTCAAAATGGCTAGGACTGCTCCTATCCGGATCTCGGAGTGTAAAAGGCCCAGTGAAGTAGCACAATGAGGAGTTTTCCTGGTCCTGCCACTGGGGAATGTAGAAGCAAAACACTAACAACTTGAAGATACTAATTTGGATCCTTGCTGCTTGTGAAAGTCAAATTGTGTGTCAAACTGACTTGTATATTAACTCCCTATTGTTATGCTCCCTTCCTTAACCTCATCCACTTTTCTGTTTGTCTTTAGACTGTGAGCTGCTTGGAGCAGGTACCATCCATTCGTGAGTGTGTAGACAGCTACTACAACACATACATACAAACTGTTCTGGAAAGAGGCTCAAAACAAATCCCAGCTCCAAACACCCCTTAAAGGAGTTTCTTTTTGCTTAGTGTTTGTACCACCCTAGCTCTATGACCTGGGCTCTTGGGCAGCATGGTAAAAAAATAATCATAACAATATTAAATAATAATAAAGGTTCAAAGTTAATCTTTCCCCACCCCCACCCCAAATCTCACCTAAAACAGCTATAATCCTTAAAATTGACATTTAAAAAGTGACACCAGGCTAGAAATGGCCCCAAATTAAAAGTTAGTTGCCTTGTTGAAGAGAGCAGTGTAACAATTCTTAATACCAGTACTTTCAGCAAATCATTACTATGGGCACATTACAGTACTTATATAGCTACAATGTTGCAATATACTGCTACAATAAAGAACTCCTCACTCAAATGGTAAAGTGTCCAGATATCAATACAGCTTGAAATCGTCAGATTACAAAATGCCTACTTGAACTACAAAATATTTGCTTTTATACTTTGTGTATTTTCTAAGAGAATTTTAATGATTATTGGAGAAAATTGAATTATCAAAAGGCTTGGAGCTCTTATACAACCTTTTCTAATTTCTCACTGTTTCTAACAAACATTCAAATCAACTCTCAGATCTCAAAGATAATATAGAAATTGTAAACAAAGACTTTATTAATTAATTATTAATTAATCATTGTAGAAATTAATCATTGTAGGACAGGTTTATGGAAAAACAAAATCTTCACTCAAAGAAGGTATAAATTGTGACCAATTTTCTAAGTATTACTAAATCAGTAACATACTTTCAACTTTACTGGCTCAGAGAGTTATATGGAAGAGGACAATAGGATTCTTGATTACTATTAAGGAATTCAAGTATCATGCACATTAGAACCAGATTTTGAACCAAACCCAAACTCCTGCAAAGTTCAGGGATGTTTGGAGTGGACATTCCAGATATTGTCCAAGCCATGGAGTGCTTTATACTATCTTATTAAACTTTCCCACAGATTTAGGGGTTTGCATTTGCCCTGTTTGACTTATTATGGAATATTAATATTTGAATAATTTCTATTTGCTGAAATCAGAAAGCTCTAAGAAACAAATGTCCATAACAGAATATACCAGTCATTAGTTTAATCCAGATTTCTGCACCCACTCAGAGGCCTTTAAAAAAAAATGGAGGAAGAAAAACCCTCCACTAATTAATTCATCTATAATTTTATTACTCTATAGGACAAAAATTGCTTCCTGATCCAATCTGATAATGACATAAAACCCTGAAGCATGATGACTGATAGCCATTCTAATCTGAATTTCTACTGATACTTCACATTCTTATTTACGTAACTATATCTGTTTGTAAATCTTATTAAACTGTTTGCCTTTGTAGTATAACTTGGAAGTGAGTTCCATAGATTAATTCGTTGCACAAGACATCTTTCCATCTGTTTCCAGATAGATGCTGTATAATTTAAATTAAGAGCGCTCAACAACAGTTCACCCTCCTGGTCTCTACCCTCCCCTGCAAAAACATACACAAAGACAAAAGTATAGCAATAGAGAACAATAACTTCTTGTCTTCTTATCTTACAGCCATCAAGCATCTACCTATCAAGAAAGGGACCAATGTGTCCTTGTTGCAGCAAATTCAATCTTGGCTGCACTATAGCACTTGTAAACCTCTGCGCACATTTCTTCTGATGGTTAAAAAAAAGAATTGGGGAAGAAAAGTGAATAAAACATAGATAATTTGTTTAGCTGGTGATGCAGGCTGTTCTGCGATCAAATTTTGTTTCCCAAAGGAAGGTACTAGTTTTAAATTACACAGCAAACAGGCCAAAGAAAGGAAACAAACAATCAAAACCTTCCCAGGAGGAGAAAGAACAAGGCAAGAGCTCCAGACATCCTATTTAATAAATAAACACCTTCATTTCGGTAAGTTAATTTTACCTCAGGAAATAAGTTTAGTTTTAATTATATTGCCTTATGTCATGTTTTATAAAAGGTACATGAGGCTCATTGACTCTCTCTTATTAAGGCTTTTACATGCTGCAGAAATGTTGCATGTAGATTAAGTCTCAGTAGAGAACCGTCAAAGTGTACAATTATGTAAGATGCAATATTTTTATTGTTATTGCACACCTGTGCCAAATAGAAAGATTAAAAACAACATGTTGCATTTAATTTTCCCAAGAAACAATCAAACACCAGCAAAATATACACAGTACATTATGCAACTGCAAGGTAGACAAAATGATTTGACTTCTTTGTTGGCATGTGTGGGGAGGATGTTAGTGCAAGTGTAATTAGGAAAACAACCCAGCCAGCAGTTTAAGGGTTCACCTAGGATTCACAAAAAATATGTCTTTAAAAATTTATTTTCTAAAAGAGAAAATTCAGAGTCTGAATATAAACTGAGCTTTCAAAGTTTAGTCACATCCACTGGAGGCATATTTTAAGAGCTGTGTGAATGCTGGCACAGACTTCCTTAAGCCTCTGGCAAAATTCTCTATAGTAAGCCTCCCAGTCAGTGAATAAAGCTATGAACGGGAATCTCTGGGAGCTCTATTTTGAGTGTCTTAGAAGGTAAGAAAATAAACTTTAATATCAATGTTCTTCTTTACTGTGGGCAAACTAATGTTATGCTAAAATCAATTATTTTGCTGCCTGACAGAGCAAGTACTCATCCACAACTGGTTTTGTCAGTCTTTGGAAACCAATTGTCCAGGGCCCACAATGCACTTACAGCTAGTGATGGGAGAACCTCCAATGCTTAGAAGCACTGAGAAGTATTTGCTAACCTCTTTCTGGAATGACCAGGCAACTTGTGCTGCAACCTGCTGAAGGTAAAGGACACTCATATCCCCACCCAGCCACCCAGAAGTTAGTGCAGATTTCTCCATACTCCCACTTGACCAGTCTGCTATGGAGAAGATAGCAGCCTCAGGAAATTTCTGTGGCTCTTATGGAGGGAAAGAGGGGGAAAGTGAATGGGAACCTGATTTACATGCCATCCCACTTTTTCCTCAGTCAGCTGTTTGGAATCAGGTGATGGAGAAAAGACGTACTTCCCCTGCCATGGGCCTGACAGTTCTCCGGGTCATATGGACAGTGCAGAAAGAAGCTAATCTCCTGACAATTTCAAAACATCTGTACTGTATTGCATAATTGTCTGACACCCTTTTCATCCTCCTCTCTATGCCACATCCAGGTACATATCTCACCTCAGTGCTCATAATCATCATTCTCATCCTCAAAAATAGATTTTAAAATGTTTGCCAAAATCTCTAGCAGCCATTCGCCAACACATCTGCTCCCAGTTGCTCATCCATATCTAATTTCCACATACAACTTCCACAACTGAAAATACATGAATTAAACAAATAAATAAAATCTCTCTTTGCCAAACATCCAGACACTCTCTCTAGGAGTTGTTCAGCCCTGATCAAATTCAAAATATCAAGCCTTTGATTCAATTTTTAATAGGAAAACATTAAAACTTTGCCCTTTCTGTCTCTCCAGGTCAACTCTGAATAATCAACAAGTTATTGTGTAATCCTGAGCAACAACAGGATCCAATAATGAGGTAATATTTTAAAGAGAGTTCAGCAGATGCTTATAAAATTTGGATTAATCCAAATTCAGAGGAAGTTCTCTTTTATTAGTACTAGCGGTGAAAATAAATAGAAAAATACACAAGATAACCCTTTTGTTATTCTGCTGTCCAACCAGAAATTTCAAGGTACATTTTTCTGGGATAGCAACTTCTATGGGTCTCTTACATCTTTCAAATTTTAGATATAATTTAATCCTATATTATTTCAATCTCCTCCAGAAACATTCAAACTCCATCCAGTCCATGTGTTATGTGTCATGCTGAAATTAAGGGGTCTCCTGGGAGGTGCAGCAATCAGTCTGCACCGAGTTAGTTACAGGTGCAGGGACAATGCCAGTAAAAAGGGTGTGTAAAGTTATTGTGAGTTTTGAGCATCATGATCCTGGGGACTGGATAGATGGGATATTCGGCCAGCTCCTATATTTCTGTGCATCCAAAACTCTCAGTGAAATCAGTGAGAGTTTGGGCATGTCAAAGAAGGCAGGATCAGGCCAACTGCAAGTAGCTGTCTGGCAGTTTTGCCCAAGTGTTTCAGGACCAGGCCCTAAGTGATACCAACCATCTCTTAAAAGTAGGTATTTTTCCTATCTCTTCCCATTATAAAGTGATAGTCCTGCTATTTCACTTAAGTCAGTTACCTGGAGCCTGTAATTCCCCAACTGACTATATAAATTCTTTCTCCACTGAACATCAAGGTCCCTTCAACTAAAACCCAGCATGAGTATTTGAATAACACATTCTTGCTTACATTCATTTTTATATATTTAGACAATAGTCCCCTTGAGCTTGCTAGTGGGGTTATATTATTTTATCAATACAGATTACCAGGATGGAGGATGTACTGTTCCTAGAGAACAATATGTTAAATGGAAGTTAGTCACTGTCTGCAGTTTACTGTGAAATAAATTTAAGATTGGAACATTTTGAATATTTCCTTTCCTTCCCTTCCCTTTACATCATCTGCCCCAAAGGTTTCCAATATACTCAAAATGCAGTAGAAGAACATTTGGTTCACAGTTATGCAGCCAAAATACACTGACAGAGGTAATCTGTAGTGTGGGACAAGAGACTGAATGTGAATAAGGGTAATAAATGGTTTTGTTTTTGCGGGCTAGACTATGTCCTTAAAAACAGCCCATAATGAGGAGTGGTATTTGTTATACCACCCCAGGAGCAGTGCAGTCTGGAAATTATGGGTCAGAGAGAATTCTCTCTCTTTCCTCTTCCCACCCACTACCACTCTCTTGCCTGTAGGGGATTTGGCCATTGCTAGCAGCAAACACTACTCTCAGGGCAGTGGCTCAGCTATGCTGGCTGCCATGTTCCATGGGTGGGGACGGGGTCCAGGACTCCATCCGTCCATACTGTCATCCACTTTCTTTTTCTATCCACCTACTCTTGAGAGGTATGTAGTGCCCTATAGTCCTGCACACCAGATCCAAGGTTTGACCAACCTGTACAGACAAGTGGGAGGAATCCTATTATGATTTTTCTCCATGGGCACACAATTCAGTTGAAAATCTATTCTTAATTCTGTTCTTCACTAAGCAATAAATCAATTACATAACTTGTGCAACTTCACAAGCAACGAAGTGACAGAATGGTGGAATCAGTTGGACCAGCGAGGAATAACCTGAAGTGGGTTATCTGGGCTATATCCTTGCCCTCCGCAATCTGGCAGGATTAATTTAGTTATTCCTAAATTGTATCAGATGCATGCTGTCCAGTCTAGACTTGAATACTGTTAATGAAAGTGATTGCACAAACTCCCCTGGCTGCTTAATCCACTGATATCCGTTCTGATACCTATCACATTTTTCATAACATGTAATCAACTTTTTTTCTATTATGCAGAATTAGCGCTCTCTGTTAATTCTACTCCTTTTTAGACAGAGGACATTTTTTCATATCACTGGGCATGATTTTAAAAGTGATTCTTGTGAAAAAGAAAACCACTGCAATTGTAATCTGTGGAATACTAACAACATACAATGGAATAAAGGCAATTTGAAGCTGAGAAACCAGGAACAGTTTCCTAGATGGCAAGTCTTAATTATAACCTTCCCAAATCTTAATTCAGGAATAAATATCAATAGAAAGGTCATCAACTCCGATTTTTTCTTACGTATTTGTGAACTGAGAAAAGGCATTTTTTAAAGTGACATTATACAACAGTTGAAGGATGTAACATGCCTCAAGGGTATGACCTAACAGCGATGTCAATGTTAACATTGTTTTCAAAAGAACTTTAAGATGTTATCATCTGTTTTATGTTTAAAAAAAAAGTAATGCTGCCCTCCAGGCCTCTGATTTGTTGATTTTCAATGTATGAAATTACTAAGAAAGTACAAGATTTATAACATCATAACCGATCGACTGTTCTAAAACAAAATAGACCCAGTGAAAAGATAAAATATTACTACAGTGCAGAATTAAACATCTAAATCAATATGGCCCTTTTTATTTTAAATAGCAAAAGTACACATATGGTGCAGATTTCCCCCTCAACCCCTTCTGCTAAGATTGCTAGGTAACACACTAGCAAACAAACAAAATAAAGACGTTAGGGGGCCCAGTAGCATAATGGCATTACACAGCTCTCCCAATGGGAAATTTCAGCCTCACAAACAAAATCAGGAGCAGTGGGCAGTGGAAAGTCTTCTTGTCACAGATTGCATTATTGTGCTTTGGCTAATAGCAGAGTGGAAGATACCGAAAACTAATTCTTAGTATCCCCGCAGCTCATAATTTTAGGCTCTAAAGTGATTCACTTAAGTTCAACTGGATGGATAGTACAGTATATGCAATCCAAATTGCTAGGAGGGCTAGAATGGAGCAGCTGGTCTGAAATAGTTACTAAGAACAAGTTCAGGCAATGTTTGCACATCTTTTTAATACTCAATAAAACAAATTGATTTCCATAGTGATATGACTCAGCTTTCTCTATGGTATATTTAGCAATGTATGTTGCAAAAAGATACTGCCATGCTTCATTACTTTAATCACTGTTTCATTCTACAATTGTTTAGCAATCTGTATATATCCTTCTGCTCTTTTTAGAGACAGTATGGGCTAGTGAGTGGAGCTTGGGGTTCAGGATAAATTCTTTTGAGTTGTAATCAGAGTTCTGCCACTGAATTGTTAGGTAGTTTTAATGTGTCACATGAACACAATTTGTCACAGTTTTCACAACCAAACACTGAGGGATGAAATAGTAAATGTACTACACCCCCATATTATTAGTGTGTGGCAAGCAATCCTTTTTAAACCAATGTACCTGATTCTGTTTGTATATCTACCACTGTAAATGATGATTAAATACAATGAAGTTGACAGAGTCACACTAGTGTAAAATGATATGAGACCAGGATCGGGTACCTTTTCTACCCACCAACTCTAACATCTTTTTTGGCACACATAATTTAACATAATACTACATTTTCAGTTTCATCTTATATCATTCTGTTCCATGTTAGCCTAAAGCAATACAAATATAATAATTTTAAATTACAGCTCCTTCACGATACCAGATTAGTCTACCATATTAAATGTATAAGATATAATAAGAGCAGCAGAATGAAATTTTCAGATTATATTAGCATTTAACATTTCCATTCTCAACAATAGCTGTAAGCATCAAGGGACTAGTTCTACATTTTTTACTCTTTTAAATTATATAAATACTGTACTACTAGTAGTAGAATTTAGATATGAGCTTCATTTCTGATTAAAAAAATGAAGCACTTCCTATAGAAAGTGAAACATCCCAAGTGTTTGTCCCTGTAGAAAACAATATTTATAATGATTTGCAGCCAAAGCTGTTCAAAAAGCTTGCAGATAACGTGAAGCCAATGACTTATCTCCTCCAAGTTTTCACAAAAAGGTTAAATGAAATTACCTCAAGTGGGATTCAGTAGTTAGGGCACTGGACTGAAAGTCTGGAGAGCTGAGGTATATTACTGGTTTTACCTCTGACTTGTTCTCTGACCTGGGGTCTCTCTTTCCCCCTCTCACCTTTTGTCTGTTTTGTCTATGTAGATTGTAAACTCTGTGGGGTAGAGACTAAGTCTATATTCTAAGTACTAAAGTGCCTAGAAAATAAAACCCTGATCTCACTATAAACATTATAAGAATATAAAATAAAATCTTTTGTTATATTTTTCTTTATTCAATAGAAAAAAATATTTTTGCCAAAGAAACTGCCTAGCATTGACTAGAGAGAAAATATTGCTATCAAAGCAGGGAAACCCAGTTTGAAATTATGTAACACAGGCACCAACACAGCTTAGGCAGAGAGAATGTTCATCTGAGATAAAACATTTTATTTGGTTTGGAAAACCCAAATGTTTTCAGTCTGGATCAACCTGACCCAAAATGAAATATTTCATTTTGATTTTGCCATTATAAAAATCAAAACAATCAGCAGAATCAAAATAGAAATTAGAAAATCTCAACTTTACAAAAACCAAATTTTCCAAAAAAAGAAAACAGAAAATTTGACCACCTAATATTTTCTTTCTTTGTAAAATACTTGAAACCATATTAATAAGGAGTGCTTTATGAAAGTTAGGTATTATTGTAATAATGTGCCTAATTCTAATATGCCTAATTAGGTATTATTATTACTAGTATTATTATTATGTGCCTAATACTGCTGTTAAAATTCTGCTGAAGAGGTAAAATCAGCTACTGTGGTAAATCTTGACAATGCAGTATATGTAGGTTTCCATGACACAATATGGGAAAAGAGAGAGATTTGTAGACACCAAGAAACAGTTTGCAAAGATACTTGAATGTTGTTGTTATTTTTTCCTGCAAATTATATTATGGATATTATATTATATTATGAATATGGCATTTTATTAATCATTTGGGAAAGTGAAACACTGTCAGGTAAATTGTAACTAAATCACCAAATGTTAATTACTGCTAGAGATTATAGAATTTTTAAAAGAGGACTAGCACCCCCAAACCATCTGCAGACAAAGAGATTCAAATGTATTGGCAAGGTTCAGCGTTAAGGTGAATCTGTTTTCACGTTTGTTGCAAATGTAAAGCTAATAAATGAATGCTGTGAATTTGGGGGCAATGAGAGATGCCATGTTAAGTGACAGATTAGAATGTGAAGTAAGTAAAATTGTCATACAGAGGTGACTGCTAACCGAGCCAAATTTAGATTTAAAATGACCCTGGAAATATCTCTTGCAAAAGCTTCAGAACCTAAGAACTCATCACCTTTCCAGAGAGCAAGAGATCATGTATTACAACAAATCAGTCAGCTGTTCCTCTCTCCTTAAGTACAAAAAATGAAGAGCCAAAAGTAAAAATAATTTCAGAGAAAAAGCAAGACAGTATAACTAGGAGCATAGGTCATATCATTTAAAAATATAGTGGCAGCAATATTCCTGAGTGTACAAGAACAAGCCCATAGTGATCCATGACTGTCATAAGAATCAGAACTGAATGGCATGCCAGACCTGCATGTACATACATGTATTTGTTAAATCTTCTATAGGTAATAATTCCCCAATACAAAATTAATCCATTGGTCTATCACAAGTGTCTCCTTGGCTTTCCAAGATGCTAAGATAATGTGTTGTGTATATCTGTGTGAAAAATTCCAAACAAACGATGAAATATTTGAAAACTGAAGATTTTGATTTTCAAGATGAATACTTAAATGTGGTTCAACAACCCCTCTCCAAAGAAAATTCATGTATTTCACTTGCAAATAAGACTAGTTGACCAGAACTGAACATTTTTAAAATTTCATTTGTGCAAAAATCAGTTTCTGTAAAACATATGAGAAACTTTGAAAATGAAAATGTCTTTGATCTGAATGTGGAAGTTTTGAGGAATTACTTTAATAAACTTGTATCTGGGTTACGCAATGATGAGTAACTCTGAAATTTTGCAAAATATGTCATGAAATTTGAGGAGCTCTGGTTCTTGCTGCCAATGCAGATCTCAGAAACTTTACGTTCAAATTGGGATAGCTTTTCTACCTGCAATATTTACCAAAATAAAAATTGTTATCTGGGCCTCAGTCCTGCACTGTGATGCACTATTGCACTTGCAGAGGTCCTACTGGAGACGAGGAGGCTCTGTGCAGACACAGCACTCCAGCTGCATAGATCACAGTGTAAGATCAGAGATTAGGTTTAACGAAAAATTCGAGTCAGATCCTGCTAATGCTTATGTACATGCTTAGCTTTACCCCAGAGTATAGTGCAATGAAGTTAAGCAAATTCAGGATCTGATCCTAATGTGTTATATACATCTGTATGACTCACTGACTCAAAGTGATCTGGACTGCTTGGTACACAGGACTCAAGCAAACAATATGCATTTTAATATATCTAAAAGCAAATACATACATCTAGGAAAAAAGAATATAGGCCTTGATCGGGACTCTCTCCTGAGAAGCAGTGACTCAAACAGATCTAGGGATTTTGGGGGATAATCAATTGAACATGATCTCCAAATCTGACTCTGTGGCCAAAAAAGCTAATGTGAGCCTGGGATGTATACGCAGAAGAATCTCAAGTAGGAATAGAGATTTAGTTTACCTGTGTGTTTGGCACTGGTTTAGCTGTTGGAATATGGTTGTCCAGTTCTCATGTACTATTCAAGATGGGCAGTTTTGGACTCTCCATCACTGGAGATTTTTAAGAGCGGGTTAGACAAGCAGCTGTCAGGTATGGTCTAGATAATGCTTGGTCATGCCATAAGTGCAAGGGACTGGACTAGATGTCCTCACAAGGTCCATTCCAGTCCTATGTTGATAAAATGGCGACAGTTCAGAGAAGAGCCACAAAATGATTAAAGGATTAGAAAATATGCCTTATAGTTTTAGACTCAAAGAGCTCAATATATTTAGTTTAAAAAAGTGAAGATTAAGGGGTGATTTAATTACTATCATAAGCATGAACATGGAGAACAAATATTTAATAAGGGGCTTTCAGTCTGGCAGAGAAAGGTATTATGGTCCAATGGTTGAAAGTTGAAATGAGACTGGAAATAAGGCATACATTTTTAAAAGTGAGAGTAATTAACCATTGGAACAGTTTAACAAGGGTTGTGGTGGATTTTCCATCACTGACCATTTTTAGATCAAGATTAGATGTTTTTCTAAAGGATGTACTTTAGGGATTTTTTGCTCTATGCCCCATGTTATACAGATGGTCAGGCCAGATGATTACAGTGATCCCTTCTGACCATGGAATCTGTTAAACCGAAGGAGGTTACTGCTGTGCACCACAAATGCCTGTAGATCTCCTCCATAAAGTATTTCATTCAAGCATCTAATCTGTGCAGCATAGATGTCATCCATCAAATGAAAGGAATTATTTTTAAGTACATCACTCTTCTTTGGAGAATGATTGAAAGCTTTATATGTTTTGGGGGGATACAGGACCAAAGCGTTAGGGGAAAAATGGATTCCTTTTACTCAACACTCTTTATTAGTCACAAAATTTGACTGGGGGGCTTAAGACTTGTTTGCAATAAAATCAGACAATTTAAAACCCAGATCTTGCTATGGGTGTATTAGAGCTGATTGTTATGCCCCCACAGAATCCAATTGATTTCACTACTACTCTGTGTGGGTGCAGACATCCATGCTGTCAGATCGTAATGCCTTAATGTTCAATGCTTTTACTGTATTTGCTAAACTATCATATGTGTGCTGTTTGGTATTGTTAAAATGTAAATGAAACCACTTTTAAAAAGAAAACAGCTAGATTCCTAGGTGGAGAGGTCATTAGAACATAGCTCCATTTTATACCAGCAGCAAGATAAATGGAAAAGTCAGCTTTTTAACTCTTTCATTCCCTCATTGAAAATAATATAGCTACAATCAGAAAGGATTAAGTCAAGTGCAGTTTGCACTCACATGGAGTCTTACTAACTAATATACTGCTGATCCTATGGATTTTTCCATCCCAGTGAGACCTTGATTAAAAAAAAATTGAGCCATTTATTTACAGCCAACAAATGAAGTAGCCAGGGATTTGTAATGTGTGTTCTGTTCCCCACTAGGCTTTTTAAAAGGAGAAGAACTGATTTGTATTTTAGAAATGTTTAGAAAGATATTGCTGTATTTGGTATAAGAGAGGAGGTGAAAACTGAGTACAATTAACAAACATGTGGAGCAATCTAAAAAAAAAATGTCATTAGACAGGGACAGGTCTCATCCCCCTGTGCGGTACTCCAAAAATGAAAAGGGGACTTAGTTACCTTATGAGAGTAACTGAGGATTTTCCCAGTTTGTGCGAGTCCTCAAGCAGAGTAAACCTGACCAGTTCCACATCACCTCTTACTTACAGGTATGACAAGAACAAGGAGGAGTGTGGCAGAAGCATCTTACATTCTGGCAATGCATAATTATTGGCGTAATGGCCCCTGGGCCATTACAAGTCAGTGCAATTTACAGCAGCTCTGAAAGACCAGATGCCATTATCCTGCAGCGCAGGTGCTGGGGTAGTGATAGAAAGTCCCCACTCCTCTCTGACAAACAAGATCAAGCCTGTGATGTTTTTTTATTATTCTAAAAACAAAATAGGAATGTGGGATTTCACCTGAGAGTAGGAAGAGCAAGGGAAGGAGGTGTTGGGAGCAAGGTGTGTTCCAGAAATTATTTTGGGGGAAGTTCTTTGGCTTGTCATATCCGGGAGGTCACACAGTATGTTCACAGTGGTCCATTCTGGCCTTAGAATTTATCAATTTATGTTTCCCAGTTTTACAGTGTTTTAAAGAGTGGCAACATTATTTCATTCGATTTTCCATACATTGAAAAATCAAAAGCTGTATTAGTAGGACCCTGAAAATCATGCCTTAGTGATCACGATTAAGTTAAAATGATCCCTTCATTGATCACAGGCTGCTCTCTGACTAAAATAATGTAACTAATAATTCCACTGAACAGGAGTTAGTGTACACCAGCCACCAACAGTGATAACCCTGTGGTCCCAAGAAAGGACTGCTATCATGTACTAGGAAATAACCAAGGTATTTGGAATTACCTGATAGCAGCTGTAAAATGTTGACTTTTTAAAATGTTGAGTACTGTAAAAAATAAATACAAAGGAAAACAAAATGAATGAGCTGGAATACAATGGTTGTATACATTAGCAAATTTTCTATTTATGTATTAGCTCTGGCTATTCTTGTTCAGTCAACTAACTAACATGAAATCATTTAAAACTAACTGGATTTAAGATGAGGGAGGTATGGTAGACAGAGAAAGAAAAACTCAAGGAATTATAGAGTAAAACTGATGATAGATAATAGAGACTCCCAATCCGGTAGATCTCAAATATGTGACTAAAGGTTTTAAAAAAAAAAACCACTGTGAGTTACACATCACAAATTGACAGAGGCAGAAGCTTAAAGTGGTGTAAATGTTATTTGTTTTAACATTTTCTGTAAGCTCATTTTCCTCGTTTAGTATTTGTAAACCACCTACGATAACAGTGAGATGATATGTTTGTGATGGACAGAGGTAAATTTGGGCCAAAAATGAATGATACAACATATAATCAGTTGCAATTAAGAGGTTTGATGGAAGTGTTATTTCATGTTCTAGAGACAAGAGAAATGTCCAAAAAATCCATTCTATGCAAGAGGAGAAAACATTACATTTTCAATCTGAGGTCTTAAAAGAATAAGTTGAAACAAAGCAAGCTGCATGTACTTTTCACTTGTAAAATTCTTGTTCTTGTAGATTCACTATTGATGAATTATTTCATTTGCTTAAGATGAATGATCATTCAGTAAATAAGGTAATTTTAACAAAGTGTTTTAAAGAGAAAAATCTTTGCAATGGAGAGCAGTTTCTCCTTGGTGGATAAATTCCTTCCTGTCCTTTATAAATATCATCTTACAATGATATATGGTTGTAAGTAATGGTGTTTGAATTACTGACAATCTGTTTTAGTTTGTCTCTCTCTATAGGGGCTCTTATTATGTGAGCAGATTGTCTCAGTGAATAACTAAGAGACTTTGAGCATTGAGCAGACTGTTTTTGAACAAAAAGTTATTCTTAATTTTTCAAAAAAGATATGTTGAGCACAGCTTGTGAATGATGGACACGTGTTCTAATGCAAGCAGACAGGCCATGTGACTTTCACTGTTTGACCTCACTGAAAAGCGATAGCCACTGTCTTCATGACTTCTCTGATATTTCCTATAGGATACATAATTGAATTATAGAATGTCTCACAAGCTCACTGGCTGGAATGCATAACAGAAAGAGAATGCTTAATTCAGTTGCACAGCCAGAAGCCTTCAGGAATCATAATAATTATATTACATTACAATATTTCATACAAAAAATTTCATTTATTCTGTGGAGAAGATACCAGTTTTTAGTGTATAGTAGAAGTTCCATTCAGTCAGTTAGCTTACCTCCACCCAACGGCTCAAACAGTGTTTACAAATATTGAAGTGGAATGTTTCAGCATGCTTCCTATATAGGTTTGTTTTCCTGATATGCACAAGCCATACTATATACTGAAACAAAGGTCTTGTAATGTCCTCCTAACTTGGAGCTGAGATTTGGTGAACAACTTCATTTCTTTGGAAAGAACAACATAGCTCCCACAAGTCTATTTTTGAGAAGTACTAATTAAAAGAAATGTGTATTGTATTTTAAAATGCTGCATTGCATACTGTTCCTTTAGGCAGTTTGGTTTAAGATGAAGACAAGGATCATAAACATGATACATATCCTGTTGCAATATATAAGGCAACTATCAGAACACAGTCCCTTAATTTTTAATTTTTTTTAAGAAGGACTAGCCATTATGTATAGGCAGTAAGGAAAATTTTAAAATGACTGTAAACAAAGGATTTCAACTGCATTCCTAAGAGTCTCCTGGAAAGAAGCAATATTCCATTAGAGGCTTATGATGTTTGTTCTGTGCAGAAAGACTGTTAAGACTGATTACCCTGTACAAAGCACAGCTACTAAAAGGCTTCATGTTTGTTAGCATGCATTCTGACCTCTTCTTTCAGTTTACACTTCTGGAGATTAACTTTTCTGGCCCACAAAAAAATAATAAAAAAAATCAACAAGTAATTCAAGTGGCGATATTTGCTACTATTGTCACCAAAATAATTTTAAAAAGCTGCAGTGATCTCTAATAGCCTTATTCTCTTTCCAATTTCTCCATACAACCAACAAAGCAGAAAACTTAGTTACACATGTCCTAGCCTGACTTAATGTGCACAAGGATGAACATAATACTATGAAAGTCCTTATTTTTTCTATATTTACAAATTCAAGTAAGTCTAGGCAGAGATGTCTCAAAGTCAAGCAGGAGAAGGCCCTTCAGATTCCAGGATGAGAGTGGGTAAGAGACCCATATGTATTTTAAAAGAGATCATAGCAGAAGACCAACCTGGCTATAAAAATCTCAATATTATGCCAGAGCAGCAAGTACTTTCTATGGTCCCAAATCAGAATAACATTCCTATTCAGGAAAGTGAAATGGGATTGTGCATCTATGGCAAAACTTCACTGGTTTCCCAGCCTTCAGACTTACACAACTCTTCATTAGATTCTTCTACAAAGCTGTAATAAAGAAAGATGCATTTTTAATCTAATGAGCAGACCTCTAGTGTATTACCTATTCCACGACACTCCTTCCTAATGTGTATATTACACTCAGGTGATGGCCAGAACCTTATTATTGATTTTACCACCAGGGAAATTGAGACCATGGAGTCACTGAATAATTCAAATTCTGGTTGATTTTCCTGTAATGCTAAGGAACCTGAGTACAGTGAGTCAATATGCAAGGAAAGCAGAGGACCAATGCTGCCATCAGGGAACTCAGATGATCATTTGTCTCCTATCAAGGAGTCTGCCCATTACAAAATTTCAAGAGAAGACTGGCAAACTTCTGCTTTCTGGTTGGAAAATATAACAAATAAATCACACAGAGTTTGTAAGGACTTTATTTGGTGGACAAGTCAACAACATTGGGAATTAAAAGCACCTTTAAAGAGTGAAGCATCTATACCCAGATATATTTGACCAGAAATGCAACAGATGGTAAATCTATTGCCACCATTATGACCAATAGTTCTCCAATCATATCCATTTTCCCTGGGTTCACTGTAAATAAGGAACTTTGCATACTAATCATGGTTCCTCTCTAGCTAGACAATAGGACTCCTAATGGAATATTAATATTTAGTTAAATCATTTAGTTACAATTAACCACTCTTCTTTCAGAATCAGGCTACTAAATAAGTTCCTATCCTATTTTATAGAGGTTCTTATAATTCCTGCATCACTGTGGTATCTGAGCATTAGAATGGAAAACTCTGATTTAGACAAAACCCCATTTTCCAAAGGGAAAATGTTTCATTTAAAATATTTCAACTAGTACAACTGAGCACCTTTCGTTAATGAACTAAGCAACATGACCAATATCTGTCTTGTGTAGGTTATCTTCTCATATTCTCCACAGGGAGACAATTTTTGTGTCATGCTTTCTTTTGGTAGGGTTTTGTTTCTAAGAATATGTACATGCTACTGCTATGTGCTATATTAGAGAAGAATGTCTTACACTTGGAGCAGAAGGTGATGAAGTTTGTGATATTCCTTAATTCCTGTGAGTTTGTCCCACAGTCTAGGACTGGCTTCAGAGAAAGCTCTGTCTCTTTCACGGGTTTCTCTCTTAGTCCTATGTATTCAATTTCAATGAATGTATCTTAACTAGCTTTCCTAAATCCCAATGAAGCCTGGAAGGTAAATCAAAATCTATAAGTGTATGAAATCCTCCCTTCTGTGAGGGCTTAATATCAGATTGGAGCCTACCCTGCGTATCTTGTACTGGATGAGAAAAATCGAAGAGTTTGAATCTCTCATATTTGGTAGGGATGGAATATACATTTCTTTTGTGTCACTTGCAAACTGTCAGAATGCCCTAGGCAGATTTCAATGGAACTAAGTAATAGGCCAATTCTAGCAATTCAATGCAGCTGCACCTGCTGCTGTTGGTGTCTTAACAGTGCTATCTTCTGCTTGCTTTTCTGTGAAATAAATATTAAAATATTATTAAAGATTTCCTGATGAGGATGACAACAAGGGCAAGTTTATAGTTGCATGTCTCAGATTTTGGAAGTGGTACTTCCTAATGATAGCAATATAATATCATATAATGAACTAGCTTCTGCCACCATTATTCATAACACATAGTACTTTACTCTACAAGTTGTCCCATTTGAGTCAATGGATCTATTTGCAGAATAAAGTACTGCTCAGCATAAGTAAGGGCTATTCTACATATATAGAAAACAGATTACTTTATTGCTTGACATATATAAAAAGATGACCTTGTATTTTAAGATGAGATCATCTGAGAGGAAAAGGTAACACTTTCCCCCCCACTCAGATACAATATTTAGAGGTGGCCAAAAAAATGAAAACAAAAATGTGAAAAAAAAAATTTTTTTATTTGTATTTGACAGTTTCAAACAGAATAATTTCTTTTCTTTTTTAAATAAAAATATTATATTCTGTTGCTGATTATCAATGTACATTTTTGGAAAATTAAAAATTTCAATAACCATTCAGATAAAGTTTCAATACTGTTTTTTATTAAGAATGGTATGAAATTTGTTTTTTAAAAAAAATCTTTTATTGAGCCATTCCAATAATATCTTTATTGGGCTAGGTCTAGTTTTCACATTTAAAAAAAATAATTAAGTGAAATCAAAGGATGGGAGAGCCATCATCTACCCTTTATTTCTTCCTCTGCTGGAAAAAAGATATAAAATAACCCAAGTCCTCGGTGTGAACTCTGAGAAAATAGACAGCTAGCTGTCCCTTTCCCCAAAAAGTCAAATCTAAAATCATTAGCTATCAACTTGCTATGAGATTGAAATACAAGTTTTAAATGTGTTCTATTAATATGATCTACAGTTCCCATGTTTCAAGCAAACACACATTTTATCTATTTTTTCTGGAGTATGGAAGAAAAGAATCTTCTTTTACAAACATTGTCTTTCAAATTTCAAATTGCTACGAAGTTTGTATTTATTTTTCTGTCTTGGTGAAATATTTGTCCTCCAATAGAAATACTGAACATATTGGTCTGAATTATTTCTTCTAACCAGAAAAATACTGTGCAGCATCCCTGGGTTGCCTGTGTGTTACTCCAATAGTGATAATCTGGGCACTGTATTTCACAGGCTCACTTGCCTTGTTTTCACACATACCAATGTTTCAAAATCACCTGTTACTTTAAGGTTAACCTTTGTAAAACTGGGGAACCTGAACTCTACGCATAAGACACTGAGCTCTCTTCTCTTATTTTATAGGCACTAATAGTAAACCAAATAACAAAATATAAACCATGTTATTAGTTTCCTCAAATAAGCAGAATAAAATAAAATTTGTTCCTAACAATTTAGAGTTTTGCTTTAAACAATGTGACTTTTTAAAGAGGAGTTTCTGCAATTATAGTGTAGGATTATGCTATATAAATCTAAATCACAGTAAATTTCAGCCATTTCCCACTCCTTAAGGACTGATTATTTAACTGGAGTCATTGTTTAAGTCATTATTTAACTTTTAGTCATCGATCCTTCCTGCTGCTTTAACTAAAAGGTCATATATGTACACATATCTATATCATAATAGTATATCCTTAAAGTGTAGTTTCTTATTTCACTGGGTTGTGATATGAACAGGTAAGAGAAGATGCTCTTGTACTTTGAAATCAAGTTGGAAGTTCAGAAACTATGTATTTATTAACTACTTGGGCTATATTGACTCACATGATTTGTTAAACATTAGTCATATCACCAAAATTAAATCAGTCATTGCTCCCCTATATTTGATGGATGCCCGTAAATGACATTCAACTTGGCCTCCCACAAAGAAGCTGGGCAATATAGCTGGTTTCCTAAGAAATCCTTGAAAGGAAGCTGGTGAGCATTCCCATAATTTCCTACTGTGCAGGTCAGATGCGGAAGCCATTTCCATACATTAAAGCCCATGTATCTAATCCTTGCCCCATTGAAATCAATGGGATTTTGCCATAGACTTCAAAAGAGCTGGAATTCCACCTCAGCACATTAAAAAATAAATAAATAAAGGTATACTAAAACAATTAGTATCCGTGTCTGGGGAATGTATCACTACATCTAAAATATCACTGGTTAAACAGTACGTCCTATGATAATACAATAATCTCATTTTATAACTTTGGACCATAAACAAACACTGTTATAGATTCTTTTTCTTTTGAAGCTGATCACTGTTTATGTAACATACATATTTTATTGTACCACGCGTTTGGCATCAGTACATTACTCAGAAGTGGCATGTTTTCCCAAACTAATATGAATAAAATTTTATAGCGCTTCTCCCTATCACATATTTTGTTTATGCCACCTATTTTGTTGTTTTTAGTCTAATCTGCTCTACCCCTTTGAAATACATTAGTAACTATGGAAACAGTTATACGGGCAAAGTTTAGTGGAAGACACCACTTATTTTATATATAAAATCAGGTGATGGAATGGTTTGAAATGCACTGCTGGTGAAATGTTGGAGTTCATGTGTTGGTTATAACTAAATGTTTGGTATAAATATTGAAATGTCATAAACAGAGTACTGTACCAGTATTAATAAACTAATTTCACCGAGATGAATGTGCTAAACCCTACCTAAACAGTACAGTTTTATGTCTATGTTATAGAACTAGTCAAAAAACTGGGAGGACTTAATTTTAATTGCTAAAGAGGCTCAAAAGATTAACCTTTTATTGCATATATTCATATCACTTGTAACCCCAGTAATTCCTTCTCATTTACACCCTGGGGCCTATACAGGCTTAACCATAAACTTTTTTGCCTTAATATATATTTCAAAAATGTTTCTTAAGTCTTAAAATTCCTGTCTGGGTTTAGCCAAGCCCTAAGCAATCAATGTCAGGATGTTTGTAAGTTTTCATTTTTTAATTTATATAAAACAAAAGCAAGGTAATGTAATTGGTTTGATGTACTGTAGGGTTTTTTTTTAAATCTTATTGTAATAAGATATCTTTATTCAGGATAAGGACACTTTATGCTAACACAGACTTTATGGAATTCTATAAATGTGTATAAATTTCTTTCAGAATGGCACAGACCCATGTGGAATTTGAACACTCAGTTTTCATGCTTCTTCTTTAAAGTGACAGTAGTGGCTTAACAACAGCTTTTCATATCTGTGATCTCAGCTGATTCTATTTTAACCTTTTAAGAGCTAATTAATATGATAGTAAGAAATGTACACAAGAAAGATGTACCCTGGAAGTAGGTTCCACTTGCCCTCAATGCTTGTGTGGATTTGCAGAAATCAGAGTGGACCACTCACATGCCCATACAAACAAGATGAAAGATCCTTTGATGTCGTACAACTCATCACACCACACGCTCCCAAAATAGCTGCACTAATGGCCTCTTATTCCCTGCCCCGTTAGACAATTAATGATCAACATTATCCAATTGATAGATACCACTTTACACATCTTTTTTTCTCTCGCTAGACACAACTGGGTTATATTTCTAACCTGTTTTATTATTTGTTTTATCCTAGAAATACGTTAAGTAAGATTACTAATTATTATTTGTACTGAACAAAAAGAAAATATTCCATTGATTTGAAAGGGCTTTGGATCAGGCCCAATGGGTTTAAGTGGAATTTAATTTATGTGTAGGCCTTGTACTAACCCTCTGAAAAGGGGTGAATTTCACCCATGCCGAATAAACTATGATACCAATTAAACAGGCCAAGAATAAAGAACAAATATTAATTTATTTTCAGTTTGAAAATATGACACATGAATCTGGAGGTTACATTAATCATTCAAAACTATTTTTTCCTAAAGCATTTCCTAGGTTAACAATCAAATCAAATCAAATAGAAATATTTTCTACATAAGCAAGTTATTATTGAAATGGTAGAGAAAATTAAATATAATAATCTGATTAAAGAAATGACGTTCATTGTCCCCTAAGTGACCTACTTAATGTAAGTTTTAAGAGTAGGCAAACCAATACAAATAGAAGGGCATAAGTCAGAAAACAATTATCCACCTTAGCTGCAGGAGTTTTACAGACTTAATTAAAAAAGTACAGAATGTATTACTGTCAATTAGCGCACCCCCTCTGCAATTCATTAAAGCCCTCTCCCCTGTGAAGAAGTGACAAACAGTCCATTATTCCCTAGAGAAATGAGGCAGCACACAAAGGGGCAATGTCAGATTAAACCTGTTCATAGCACAAAATTATGTTATTCAAAAATGGAGGAATCTGGACAAAAGGGATGGAACTCTGAGAAAAACCTGTGTAGAGAGAACTCTGATTTGTTTACAGGGTTAGGATGGGGATTTGCTATGTTAATTAAGCTATTATTCAATGACAAAAAAAAATAACCAATTGCTAAAGAAACCCCACTAACACTTGCCTTGAAAAGATACATGCCTTGCTGGGAAAAAATGATGAAATAAACACCAAAAACAAGGGTATGTTTAAAGCTGTTGCTTAATATAGAATTTAACAGCACATTGATCAGAAAGGAGAATGTGACAAAGGGTTTATTTAAAAGAAAAAAGCAACAAATGTATTAAATAAATATCTATAAATTATGATTCACTAGGTGAGACTAAGCCAGGTCTGTTAATCCATCTGCTTCAGTCATGCCACTTTCCTTTTATCTTCTCCTTATCTTTTTCTTACTAGATGGGAATACCTACTGCAGCTACCATATCTATGACAACAAGAAACAATGTTTTATATACTAAGGAAGCAAATGCTGCCTCTGTTGCTTTGGCCCCAATGGAACCAGTGTGTTCTGTCACACGCTGAGTTAAAAGAGAGAAAAGTGTAGGAGCTGGGACCTGTTCTTTGGTTGAGGCCCATCCCTAGCAGAAATTTTTAAGTGGCAGGCTCTGAAACATATGTGTAAATGTAACTGATATGATTCCAATTCTTATGTATAAAGTTTGATTTAATGAATATATTTTAAAATGGTATGTTAGTTTAAAAATTAGAGAGGGAATAATAAATATTATATAATTTCACCAGCAATAGAAAACAGCTAAGACAGCAACTGGTCTTTATTATTTGTATTTTGCTGTCAGATACTGACCCAGATCTGTAACCTATTATGGTTGCTTTGGACTCCAGAGTGCATAAAGAGACTTACACTTGTTCTAAAGGAGTAACTGAGAATGGCCCTATCACAGGGGAATGTTCAGCTGGCATAATTCTAAGGTACATCATTCTGAGCTAGCTCCTAGTTCCACTCCATTGCATCTGGTGCATCATGGAGGTTAGTGGGGGCAGGACACACAGCAGTCTAGCAGTGCTCACTGGTGTAATTTCTCCTGTGACAGACTGGATATTTCCTGAACAAACCTTATGTAATTACTGAATTAGGTTAAACCTTATTCACTTAGGGTTAATACCTTTGGGATATATTGTATTAAAAATGCAATTGTGTATGTGCTGTTGTAGAATTGTATGTATCTTCTCTAGTGGGGAAGGGGATGCTAATGTAATTCTTCTGTCATCAGCCCTTCAAAGCCCTGCCTTGGAGAGGTACTCATATACTAGCTCAAACTGGAAACTCCAGCACCAACAGACAAAGAAAGGGCTTTTGGATAAAGAGTCTGGGTTTAAACTGAGTCAGGGCTTTCTTCCTATTCTAACAAACAAACAGGGCATCTGGTCATTGGAGGAGAGTTGGAAGGACTGGGCATATGGAAGCCATATAAGTCTAGGCATTTGTTCTGAGCCTGAAGCTGTGAAAAACTTGTAACTGCAAGGAACCCCTTTGAGTGAGGGGGCTGGTTAACTGGTAAGCTAGTTAGCATGTGTGTAGGTTTTTTCATTGTTTTAATATATACTCCCTGTAATTTTTATACCTTAATAATAAAGTAGGACTTGCATAATAAGTGGAGTGATACCTTATCACTGCAGCACTCACATGTGTTAACTGTCTCTAAAAAGAAAGAAAGCGGTTTCTGCTGGGGCAGCCTGTCTGTGGTGGAGATAAGTGTTGGCTGGGAACTGTGCAGCCTGGAAATACCCCGGTCAAAAGGGAGAAGGACACATGTCTCTATCCAAGAGAGCCAACAGCTGGAGAGCTAGTAGCCTGAGAATGGGTGCCCTCACTGGAATACTAAGCAGAAATACAGGTGCAGTTCCCCTTAACTACAGCCAATACAAGCAGAGAGGTTATAGCAGCTTAGGCTGCTCTAGCTGTGTAATGGGGCTGGTTGAATCCATTCACCAACCTCAATATCAGGGGAGGCAGAAAGGTTGGTTAGAATCACTTTCACCTCCCTAAGCCATGCTGAGTTCATCCACTGTATTCTGTTATTTTGATATGGCACAGTAAAGTATATTCCACACATCCTCAATGTTTTCATTCATCCCACACTTTCTCTCCTCCTTTTCCAGCAAAGTGTAGCAAAATAATATTGGTACATCTGGGATTGTAGTGTTATTCCTTGGAGAGCCTGTTTGTTATCATATAGAAATCTTATACTTCAATGTATAGGCAACAGTATCTATTCTTAAAGATTAACTAAATAAATCATTGTGTTCTATTAAACAAAATAGATTAAATAACTCAAGGCATTTTCTACATATAAACCAATATTTGTTGCAAGAAGCCCCTGTAGAAATAATTCATTTAGAAAAAGTTAAAGCTTTAGCATTCACTGTACAATTTTCAATGTCATACTTAATATGTTCATAACCAATACATCTTTTAAAATTCATATTGATTGTTTACAGTTAATTGCCTTTTTTTAAACTTGAAATTTTAGAATACACATTTTGCATCTTCCCATGTGACTTTCTTTTGTGTTTCCCTTTGTCCTCCTGAAGCTATTCCCAGCCTTAAAGCATTCTACTCTGAAAAACGATGATGGAAAAATGGCACCTTCATGTCGAACAGAACTCCTCCCTGTGTACATTCAGAGTCATAAAAGATCTGCTAACTATACTAATAAAACCCCATATTCAGTATTTCGCTCAGCACTACAGACACAATGAAACTATGGGAAAAAGAAGTGAATTCTTTCCTGACTTTTGTATCCTCAACAGATCTGTTAACTAAGTTCCATTTGAAGGTCCACTTTCTCTCATCATAAATGGGATTGCACAATTGTGCCCAAACACTAATTTGAAGATAAAAAGCTCGATTTGCCTTTCAATGGTGTAAATTAGGATAATTCAAATAAATGAAGACAGGGGATTTATGCTGATGTAAACCTGGTATGCAGTCAGAAACAGATCTATAGTTGAAAGGAGGGCATAGGTGAATTTGCATAGGTGAACTGAGGGCAAAAATCCCATTGGCCCACAGAATTGCAGTTTCAGATTGTGCCTCTGCTAAGCTTCTTATGGTGGATTCTCTCAATGGGTCCTATATTTTCACAAAGTCAGGGATGGGCACACAGGGAGCAGGATTGTCGGGGAAGTGCTTTTTTTTTTAAACTTTTAGCAAGAAATCAAAGAGAATTTTGTTCAAACACATGCACATAACATATACGCAGGCATAGAAAAGCAAGTGTATAATATTATCATTTACATATCTTTCTACAACCAGATAACAGCCTAAGGTCATCTTCCACCCCAGATAAAATAATCAGTTCCACAGATGCATCTGAGAACAGGTCTTCATAGCTTCTAAATTTAACTTCTTCAAGCCTATTCCATACATAAAAATCAAGGGAAAGCAAAAGCTACAAGTATACATGATTAGGGAGCCAATGCACTAGAATTCTTGGCCAACATTTTCAAGCTTGCTTGTTCAAAGTTATTCACATAAATAAAATAAGCCTGAGTTTCAGAGGTGCTGAACACTTTCAGTTCCCATTGATTCTTCCCTACCCTCAACTATGTGTGCACATGATATTGATTTTGTGGGGAGTATATTTAAAACATAGGCATCTAACAAGTCATGTGATGGTAGTATCATGTAAGATCGTCACACCATCCTCCTACCTGCTCCAGCTCTAACATCCTAGTGGCTGTCATTTTTCCGCATGCCCAGGTAAGATTCAACACCTGTAGTAAAAAATTAGCTGTCTAGAATTTCAATGACCAATATCTTAATCCAGTAAATCCAGTTATATAAATTTTTTTTATAAAGTTAAAAAATATCTTGTCCCATCTTTCTCAAAATCAATCTTCCTTAAGTCTGGTAACATTCAGGATAATTTTAATGTCTACTTCAAGTTCATCATAAACCATTACTTCCATTTGATTACATTTTGCAAAGTCCAAAGTGTCCTAAAGTGGCTCATTTCTGTTAACTCTTCCCCGACAGTTGCATTGCAAATAAATATATAAAAATCAGGCTTCAAAGATTTTGTTCAAATACTGTTCTGCCATTTATTACAAGCAAATTTAAAAAAATAAAAACAAAACAATATTTATTTGCATCAGCTATTTCCTATGCACCATAAAATACTTCAGCTACATGTAAACCAAGAAGTATTATTTTAGCCTCCCCAGAATGCTCTATGCTTTCCATTTATGCAATATAACATACGGAGAATGACTGATTTTTTTTAAAAATTGAGTATTAGGGATATAAAATTAATATTTCATTCATAAGTCATACCATAATCTCTGTTTATGTAAAATGCCATGTAACCAGGCAACTAGAATTATCACATAACTTTGTCGAGCTCAAATCGAACACTGAACAGGTTCTGTGGGTACTAGCAAGATTAAAAGTTGCAAGCTCCAAATCCTGCTGGAGAACCAACTAGCCTCTGACTGAGGAACATAGAAAGTCCCTCTGTGGATCTTACCTCATAACTTAGCCAGTATTCTGTCACTCACAGTGGCCAGTACAATATACTTCAGAGTAAGGTGTAAGAAATCCACCAGCAGTCAGCAGTGAGCTAATCTGCCTCCCACATTAGGTCTCATCCTTTTTTAATCTTAAAGTGTTGGTGGCAATTATTTCCAAAGTTTAATTACATATTGTGTGAAAAATAATTTCCTTTGCTTTGTTTTGAATTTGCCTACTTTTAGTTTCATTGACTGTCCCCTGATTCCTGTGTTATGAGATAGGGAGAAAGAACTCCCGATCGACCTTCTCATTGTTTTGTATGCTTGCATCACATACCATCTTATTTATCTCCTTTCTAAGGTATACAATCTTTTCTTCATATGAGAGTTTTTCCAGACTTGGTTCATTCTTACTGCTCTTTTCTGAACTGCCTCTACCTCTGCCTTATTCTTTTGGATTTGGGATAACCAGCAGTGTGTACAGTACTTCACATGAGACTGCATTAATTTTATATACAAGACCATCTTATATTTTGTATATATTTCACCATCCCAATCCTTGAGCATGTTAACATCTTATATTTTATTACCACAGCTACAAATGTCCCATTTTTGAGCTCATTCTGCTAATTTCAAACCCTGTAAGGTGTATGAATCATTTCAATTTTTCCTCCAACATGCATTCCTTTGCATTTGTTGACATTGAATTTCATTTGCCATCATGTTGTCCATACACCTAGCTCATTTTGGTCTTTCTAATAATCAATAGTAATAATCAATTCTCTATGGTACTGACTAACCTAAAGAACTTTATGCTCTCTGCAACTTCTGCTACCTCACTTTTCAACGCCCTTTTCAGATTATAAAAATATATATTAAACATGGGACCTGGTATGGAACCAAACCTCACTGTTAGCTTTTTGCCATGATAAAATTTGATTGCTTACTCTTACTCTGTTTTCAGTCACCTATCCATGACAATACTTTGCCTCTCACCCCACGACTACACAGCTTCTTTAGTAGCATCTTGTGTGGGATCTTGTCCAAAGCCTTTTGAAAGTCTAAATAAATTATGTCAACTGGTTCTCATTTATACACTATTTTGTCATGTTCCAATAATTATAAGAGATTAGTAAGACACTGTTTTTCTTTGCAGAGGCTGTTCTGGTTAGACCCTATCATGTAATAATTTTCCAGGTATTGTTATTCTGCTTTTTAATTTCAATTTTCAACCAATTTGTCAGCTACAGATGAAAGCCTACTTGGTCCGTTATTCTCTGGATCACTCCTAAATTATTTTTAAAAAATATGATGCAGAATTTGCAACCCTGCTGTTCTCCAGCACTATGGCTTTTTTAATGTTAGATTGCTTATTTTTGGTAGCAATTCAGCTCCTTCATATCTCAGCTCCTTCAGAACTCTTGGTAGTATGACATCCGGACCGGGTTTCTAATCGTATTTTAAATAATCAAGTTGCTCCAGCACCTCTTCTTCTGACACCTCAATATCTGAGAGTATCTCAGCTTTATTAACAGAAGGGTCAAGGTAGGAATCTCCCCCAACAACTTCAGTGATGAAGACAGACTGATGCAAAGAAATCATTTAGCTCCTCAGCAATGCCCTTATTTTCCTTAACAGGTCTCTTTAAACCCTAGTGATCCAGTGGACCCACCAGTGTTTTCATAGGTTTCCTGCTTTTGATATTTAAAGTGTCTTGTTTTACATCTTTAGCTATTTACTCTTCAAAATCCATTTTGGCCCTTCTAATTTTCTCTTTTACTTTAATGCCTGCTGCCATTTATGCTCCCATGTATTAGCTTTGCTAGAGTGAGATTTCCATATTTTGAAGGATTTCTGTTTGGCTCAAATACCCTCTCAAACTTTGTCATATAGGTTTACTTCTTGCCTCCTTTATTCACTTTTTGTTCTGTGGTACTAGACTCATTATTTTCTTCGAAGGCCTTTTTTTTTTTTTTTTTAAAGTAACATCCATTCCATTTGTAAGTGGCAATATATTTGGGTTCAACATCCAAAGGGCAGGTTGAGTACCAAGAAGTGACAGGAGCTGAGCCACTAAGTAATAGTCCAATAAAAGATATTACCCACCTTGTCTCTCTGTGTCACCTCTTGGTATTCTACCTGTCCCTTGGATGTTGAACTCAAGTATTTTATGCTATTACTTCATGGCTCAGCTAATGTCACTTCTTGAATTAGCTCCTGTTTGTTGCTTAAGATTAAAAACACTCTTTTGTGTTCTAGAACTGTTCCAAGGAGTGATCAGTTAATGGGTTAAGAAATTCTCTCTCTAAACTTTGTCCCATTGTAACTTTTGACCAGTTAATTGGGGACTTCAATTACCCATACAATCATTTTGTTCAATTTTACTGCCTCTGATCTTTCTCAGCATTGTACATTCAATCCTATTTTCTTTTTCCAGAGGCTGATAACATAGCCCTATTACTATTATCACTAATTGTGAATTGTACCCATATAGATTCAACAGAGTGGTCCCCTCCATTAATTTTTAGATTGATAGATTCTATGGAAACCTTTAGATACAGTGCTATACCTGTACCTCTCTGGCCTAGTCAGTCTTTCCTGTATAATTAGTAACCAGATATTACGGTATCCTGTTGGTTTTCATCACTTGATGTTTTCATAATGTCACCAAAGTGCTCATCAATTGCAAGCCATTCTTATTCACTTATTTCTGCTTTTATCTTCTTGTATTTAAATATAGACGTTTATAGTCTTTTTTATTTAACTCTTTAATCTGACCCTTCTGATTTTACAGAATTTAGCTCTGTATTCTTATCCTGTCCATGTTCTATTTTAGTTTTGATTTGCATCCTATCCTCCACTCAATACACAGATACCATTGCATTACTGACATCTGATTTGGGTCTTTCTCAAGGTCACCTGCTGAAGCTGTTTCACTTGAAATTGTTATTACATAAGAGGGACAGAATAACTCAGTATAGCTCAGTATACTTGGAGATGGGAGAATCAAGTTCATGTCCCTGTTCCAATGACTAATTATTTATAGACAGTAGAACAACTTCAACAGGAGAAACAGAGTGAGCTACATCAGAAGACCTCATAACACAGTGGCTAAGAACTCTCTTGCTATGTAAGAGATGCAATTTCAAATCCCTTCTCCAAATCAGCCAAAGGGAGAAATTGAACCTATGTCTTCCATACACCATGTGAGTGCTCTAACTGCTGGGCTAAAGCTTATAAAGAAGGCACCAGCACTTGCCCTTTAAATACTCCCAGAAATTTGCCCAGCTCTACCAATGAGGCCCTGGCCCAGAGCCTGCTAATTAGTAATCTAAGTTGAGCTTCCAGGACCTTTCTTCTACATTTCTCTTCCTCATTGCTGTCTCTCAAGTTCAAAAACTATAGGCTCTGAGGACTGGTGCATACATATGCCACTTGGCCACAAAACAAATGGCTGTTCATTCTGCAGTCATGTGCAATATATTGGGCAAAACCCACCCTGGCTCATCTGCTCTGCTGATATTCTATCTGCTTGGAGTGGCTTTTAACTCTGAATATCGAAAGATTCAATGGTTTTATCATCTGTAATTTATTCAGGTTCAAGGTTTTATATTATAATGGTTTAATTCCATAGTCTTCCATGTTTTAATAGCTAAATTTAGAGCCTACTTCCTCAGACCAATTCAGTCCTAACTTCCCTGTGTTCCTTCGTTAGTTGCCTTCTCAATTTATCTGGGTCCTCTCCTCACCTGAAAAGGATTTTTTGCTGATTAGCTCTGTACATATAGGTATGTGGAACCAAACCCAAAGGCATTATTTCCTTCCACCTCCTTAATCACTGGAAATTAATCTCCTGAAGTCTCCCATTCCAAAAAGCCTAGTACAATGCCTCACTCAAAGATTAATGGTAAAGGTATTACACTCCTTTAATATTAAGCTTAAACTCATTTGACTGATTTACTGACTGCTGTTATTTAACTGTTCCTATAACAGCTGCAGCTTTGGCAATTAAGTTATAGCCTCTAAACGAGACAGTAGCTTTTATCTCCCAAAATAACCTCTTATCTTGAGTGTAAGATTCAAGGAAAAGTAAGGACAATTTACCTGAAGGAACTCACACGCCATCCAAACTCCCCTGTTATCACTTCCTCTGTTGCTTCTCACCACTCTCTTAAATCTCTCATCTGTTTTCAATCTTCAGAAACACTAAACTCTTCTGTAACCCGTCTCTGTATAACTTATATTCTCTTTGGCTTTAACAGGAACATTTCTATACCAAAGTACCTCAGAAAATAGGTTCACAACTCTACTCAAACAAAAAGTATCCTAAGAAAGGTGAAACAGTTTGGCTTTCCCCCATGCTCAGAATGGAAAATGAAACTTGCATCTACACTTTAATGGAAGAAATCACCTTATCAAGAAAGGGCAATTGAGACCTATTCACCAAGGGCTTGATCCAAATTAACTTCACTGGGAGTTTTTCCACAGACCTCTATGAGATTTAGAGCTTGTCTACATGGGAAAGTTAGTGCATGGTAAGCCAACTCCCCATGCGGACACACTTACTTTGCACTAGGAGTACCCTCAGGCAGTTTAGCTTAGTACACTTCCAAAGTGCATTAGGCTACTACGCACGAAGGCACTCAGTGCTAAGTCAGGTTATCCATATGGGGAGTTAGCACAAAGTAGCAAGTTTTTTCCCCATGTAGATCAGGTCCTAGATCTTGCAAGACGGTTCAAGGATATCAATTTAAGCATCACTCCATGAAATAAGCCCAGGATCTTTGATCCATTGGATCCACACTTGGTACTCATCACCCTTACCCATCCTTTACATCTGAACCTTCCACTACCATGTTTGTCAATCCCTCTGCCCACTTGTATCACTACCCTTTATTTTATTTCTATTTGTTTTTTCTCATGAAGAACAACAGGATACATTGTATTTACATGCTCCTAAAGTGAAATGTAGGTATCTCTTGAAACAACAAACAATTGTGTTTTGGAAGATTTCTTTATATTCAAGGGGGTGTTTTTTCCTCCATCTTCCACCCCTCCCATTGTCTCAAACACAAATTGTATTGAGTAAAGTCATTTAGCATGGACATAATTCATCCCTTGTTAGCATAGGTCTGGTATAGTGTACTTGAAAAATAAAACTAACTGAGAAAAAACTTCTACAACTCTGATCATGCAGTCTGTACTCAAGCAAAAGTCATATGAGGTATTCAGAATTATGAAATAATCTCACCATCTACTGGCATTTTGTAAATGACAGAGTGACTAGGTCAGTAAGAAAACCAGAAAATAGAGAAGGAAATTCCATTGGTTGATATTATCAGAGCAATACCCAGAATTTCCATCACACTCTGTATTCTAACTTACTGCTTTTTCTAATGTGACTTGAGTCAGACACTACCATTAGTTGGCAGATGCTGAAACAGATTGTGGGGCTAAAAAGTAAATGAACAAAATATCTATAGAACATATTCTACAAATTTATTTAAATTGCTGACAACTGAGGATGAGACTGAGCATCTGGAAGAGAGTTGATATTGGCTGGACATAGGAGAATGAATAAGGACGTAGGAGGATGGAGAGGCATGACTGGATAATGTATAAGTCTCCAATCATTCACTGAAATCCACAAAGGCATAGACACTGAACCTTCAACCAAGCCTTATCACTTCAGTGGGGGGCCATCTACTCAGAGTTTACTTTCCAAGTGAGCATGTGCAAGCCATGTAGTTCTTGTGTGAACTGTCTAAAATGAAAGGTCTTTTGTTTCTTTATACACTAAGTGTTATCTTATTGATCTATATTGTCTAGTAAATCTCAAAAAAGTGTTTATGATCTTGCTCTAACATGCTACTGAACTTAGTCTGCTGAAAAATCTAAACAGTGAAGGTCAGTATGCTAAATTTGTACCACATCATCAGTGTGCAGCTAACAAAGCATGTTATTTTTACGTTCATTAGAAAGAAAAGCAACCCAGTGGCTAAGATGCAATTTAATCACTAAAGCATGTTAAAGTAATAAGCTGCCAGTAATGCATGTATTTCATACTGCAAAGTATACAATTATGTAGTACTAATGTTAAAGATTACATTTGATACATAAACTATGTACCTTGCGCTATTAATTGCATAAGATATCTGCCAGCAAAATATATTAATCAGTTTGGTTAGCAAAAACTATTTTAATTCAGAAAATGATACAATTCAATCCTATTAAATGTTGGTATTCAGAAAATGAAATATGCAATTTCCCCTCACTCTCATAGGTAGTGGGGTCTACAACATACAACTTAAGTCCCAATACTGAAATCTTTGAGTTGAGGAATCTTGGGTTCAACAAGGAATGCAGAAAATCCTAAATCAGTACAATATGTAAAATTCTTCTAAAGAAAGAACAATATGCATATGTCAGCAAAGCATCCATTATAATTGCAAAAAAAAAAATAGATCTCCCATAGTAAAGTATAGAATTTCTAGAGTGGATTCGTGGGAGCTGGGGGAGAAATTCTGTGAATACATTAACTGAACACAATTTTGCCTTTTAGTTATTGCCTCTTCATTTTGAAAATGACAACTATGTGTTAATTAAGACAAGTGATTCATAGTTGTCACTTTTAGCTTTAATGACTGATACAAGTTTATGAAATATACTACCACTTGTTCTTTAGTTGGTACGGGCCATTAAGTATATAGATAAGGAATGCCTCATGATCACTTGTGAGACAAAAAATACTTTTAAGTTAAAATTAATAGGAAAGGGTTTAGTGGCATAATTTCATGACTAATCCTATCCTTTGAATTAAATGGGAATATTCTGATAACTCTTGTTTCCATATGTTTCCCTTAAACTGAGTTAAACTCCAGTCCTATTCCATTTTGGTATGTAGATGGCATTACATTCATGCATTACAAAAAGATACATTCACGCAGATGTGTATTTTAAAACAGGCTGTGATTCCATGGAAAGATTATTCCTGCCAGAGGCAGGAGTAATCTGCATGAGATATAGGAACTATCATGTCCAGGAGCATTTATACTAAAGTGCACTGGCCATGCTGATCTGGTTAACATTTCCATGGGTTACTGCAGTCTCTCCTCGGTTCCTATTTAAATATTCTCAAAATCATACAACAATTATTAGTTGTATGCCTAAATGACATTCAAGTTTGCTATTCCAGTATATTGGCCTGAACACATGTGCCAAAGTCATTGAAATAAAATGTGCAATTCTTTTTTTTTTTACTATTTGGATTGTAAATTGACCTGTGTCCTATTCTGCTGGATTTAGTTCAGCCTCACAGAAGCAGGGACTATTATGCCAAGAAAGGTATTCACAGTGCAGACAAGCTGGTGGTGTCAGAGCATGAGTGTCCTGGACCATGACCCTCTTGCCAAACCACACATCAGAGTTTGGGATATTCAGTTTGGAATAACTCTGGGGAGCTGACAGATGTTTGGTGAAGCAGTGATTGTGGTGTAAGCTGTCCACAAGTACTATACTTTCCATTGCTGGTAGTCATTCTCCCTGAGTTATACCACTGTTATAACCAAGACTAAATCAGCTCTTAGAGGGTTTTTTGTGTTTGTTTGTTTAAGAGCTCAGTTTATTGGATATTGATCACTGGCTTCTGGCAGGAAGTCACAAACTAGTTATTGTTTCTCAGGTTGTCAACAAGACTGAGAAAGCTCTCCCTGTGCAGTGAAGTTCTCACTAGACTCACTGAGAAATGAACATTTACTTGAAGGTTCCTTAGAAATGCAAATGTGCCCAAAAATCAGGGTTGGAGGGTATGAGAAATATCACTCTTGCCTCCTTCTGCAACACCAAGTTTTTAGCCTCCATTTCCATTTCCCAACCATTGCATAGACCTCATACCCTCCTTAGTACATCCTGCAGCTAACTACCATCATCTCTCTCTTCCACATCCCACTAACTCTCCTCTTCCCCTCCCTGATGGCCAATACTTTTCTTCTTAAATAATTCTCTTCCTCACTTTTTTCAAGTGGAGATGAGCACAGAGCACCAGGTGATCCTTCATTCCTCTCTTCTAGTTCTGTCTCTAGATTTAGATAAAGTGAAAGTCTGAATATCAGTTGCAACAAGGGATCATGTTCTGGCCTCTATGGCCAACAAAAACAGTACAATTCTTATGGACTCCTCCTTAGTCCAGGTGTATACACTATCTCTTTTTAAATTGGGCTAAAATATAACACTGTGAAAGGACATACCTAACAATATCCAATTTCACTCTGTAAAAATGTTTAAAACTTCAACCATATTTTAGGTATGGAAAACTTCTTTGTGACTTTTAATTATTTCTTGCAGGCAAGGGCAGATCATAAATTTGAATCTAGTTGTGAGAACCTCTGTCATCCTCAGTCACTTATTTTTTACAGAAATGGCATCTTATGGCTTAAAGGCTCTTTCACAGTACCTAGCTTGAAATGGCTGCATTGAAAGGATAGACTTCATGGTGATGTAATCTACATTACTGTTTCTCACTGCCCTTGAATAATGACCACTATGTCAATTAGCTCCAGGAAAAACAGTCACAAACCTTATTAAACCATCATGTACTGAATTTAGAAGTCTTTTGGCAAACTTTCAGTCTCTGTAGAGCTTTGTCTGCCTACATTTGAGTGATTTGCATATTGCTAATCATTACATTCAGCAGTGGAGTTTTCTTTGTAATTAGTTCTTTTAAGTGCATCAAAGCTTTAGCGAACATATATTCATTTGACAGTTTGCTAATTGCTTTTTATGTTGTCATCTTTATTGCAAAGCAGCTTTATGATCTTAAACCTCTGAAACATTTCAATTTCCCCTAGAACTTGATATTAAAGGACTCAGAACTATGGTCAAATTAAATGAGTTGAACTAATTTGAAGATACATGAGGTCTTTCTGATGCATCAGTTCAGTCAGTGTTAGATTGCTTTAACCCTTCCTATGAATTTCAAAACTAGAGAAAGAAAAGTCCTATACGATTATCCACTCCATCCTTCAGCCAATAAAGGATTGCTCCCTATTTATTACAGTTTTGTTGCACAGGCTTCCATTGGGAACTTATTCCACAAAATAGTAGATGTTATTGTCAAACAGATTTTCCCAATATTCCAAAAAATTATCTTTTTCATTAAAATTTAATCCCATATTTTGCTAAGAATGTCTCCTCTACTCTTGGTGTTTGTTCAAAAATATTTGTTTTCATGTTTCCTTTCAATTGTTACTCAGCTAAGTTAAATGTGTCTAGTCTTAACATTTCCTCATAAGTCTATTGCTTCAGAAAAACAACCATTTTTCTCCTTCTATGTAACACTGATCCTAGCAAAGAAAAATAGGATATACAGCTTCCAAGAATCATTTTTTTCCATTTAGTTCCTCTGTGCTCTGTAGATTTTAACTTGAAGTATAAAGTTCCCCTGCTTTCTTAGTCGTTAGGGCCCATACAGGCTACTCCATTATCAATTTAAGAAGATTTATCTTCTATATTGATAGTAGGTTTGGATATGTGACGTGATAACTTTCAGGTGGCTGGTACTGTTGGTGCTTGAATGTGTTTTCCTTTCAAGTTCATTGGAAGGAGTGCAGAATAGTTATTACTATGTTCACCTTCATTAGGATGCATCAATTCAGAGCTGGTTGAAATTTTTTATCTGAAAATTTTTATCTACAGAAAAATGCGCTTTCATAATAACAAACAATTTGGGGACAAAAGTTTGACTAATTACTTTTTTTTTTACCTTTCTAAACAGAAAACTTTGAACTGAAACTTTTGTTTTGTTTCATTTTCAAAAAAATCAAATTTCTGGATATACTTAAATTATCAGAGTAGGAGTGTTACAGTTAGTTTCATTTTTATTTTTGCCACTCTAACTTCTTTCAATGTTATCATTTTGAAAAATTAAAGTACCAAAAGGAGAAAAAGTGATTAAAAGCTAGACAATGACCAGTACTTTCTCTGCAGTACTACTACATAGTCAGTTAACTCCCATTTTGTATTTTTGCGTTTGATTTTTCCTTCCTAAAGATAGTACTTTGCATTTGTCTTTATTCAATTTAGTCTTGTTGATTTCAGCCCAATTTTCCAATGTGTTGAGATCCTTCTAAATTCTAATCCTGCCTTCCAAAGTGCTTACAACCCTTCCCATCTCTATGTCATCTGTAAATTTTATATGTATACTCTCCACTCCATTAACCAAATTATAGGATTGGACCCAGGACAGTTCCCTACAAGACCCCACTAGGTATGACTTCCTAATTTGAAAGCTAAGCACTGAAAACTTTGGAGTATGGTTTTTCAACCAGTTGTTTACCCACCTTCTAGTAATTTTAAGTAAGCCACATTCCCCTAATTTGCTTACGAGAATGTCATGTGAGACTGTATCAAAAGCTTTACTAAAAAACAAGATATATCATGTCTGCTACTCCCCTGCCATCTAGTAGGCCAGTAATCCTGTCCAAAAACAAAATTAGGTTGGTTTGATATGATTTGTTTTTGACAAATCCATGCTGCCTATTAGTTATAACCCTATTATCCTCTAGGTGCTTACAAACTGATTATTTAATAATTTGTTCCAGTATCATTCCAGCAATCAAAGTTAGGCTGACTGGTCTATAATTCCTGTGGTCCTCAAAAAAAAAAAAAAAAAAAAAAGAGAGAGAGAGGTATTATGTTCTCTCTTCTGTAATCCTCTGGCACCTCACCTGTCCTCCATGAGTTCTCAAAAATGATTACTAGCTTTATCTTTTATTTAACTGAAGTGTTGATTGGACCGTCTCTTTACAAACTTTACCTATTAGAGATAGACCTAAACTGGGATTCTAGAACTGAGCCATATCTCTGCTCCTCAAAATCAGAGATAGTCCAGATCCTAATTTCATGACTCAGACCCATTGCTGGTTTGTAGGGGCTTTTTGTTCCTTCTCATTGGTTAAAGGATTATATGAACTCAAATTGATAAAAAAAATTAAAAATTAAAAAATTGATTGCAACATACTTGTGTATCCAGTGGAAAATGACATATGAACATGTGAACAGCTCAGATCCTGCAAGATGCTGAGTAACTGCAACTGACATTCTCAGTACCCTCATAATTTAGACATAAGGGCATGTTGTTTAATAAATATTACATTTTTTACTAACCTGTGAAATTTGCCACAGAATCTAGCCTGGCCATAAAACTATACTCTCTTTTCTGATAACAGATATTTTGTTTGTTTGATTTTGCTTTATGAAAGTAAAAATAGTTGTATAGCTAGGGCCCAGTTCTGCTTCCATTCAATCCAATGGAAAATCTGTTATTGGACCAACTTATGTTGGTGAGGGAGACAAGCTTTTGAGATGACACAGCTCTTCTTCGGGTGACATTGGTCCATTAAAGATATTACCTCACCCACCTTGTTTCTTTGGTATTCTACAACAACGGCAATTCAGGTGTTTGCTGGAGAGAAGGACTGAACCCTTCTTGTGAAAAAATACTCTCAAACTAACTTTTCCCATTTAAAAATTTTTTCACGGAATTCTCAGTTCTTTAGTATGACTCTGTGGCATAGCCCTAAAGTGAACCTCAGCATGCATCTATATAGTGTGGGCCACTGATGTCTGTTGTTGCATTTTATGCAAGCTACAGCAGTTGTTAATTAATGCTTCTATCCTGTTGTTTCTCATTTCCATTTGTACAGCATAAATGTACTTGATATAAGTACTCTAAGCAAAACTATTCACAATAGTTTTATTTCTTTAACTTATTTATGTCACATGAAATCTTCATGTCTTTAGAAACAATGGGATTGTGAATAACTGGTTTGGTACCTGGGATCCATTCTTTATTATCTTTCTATACTGATCACTAATACATAAATCCAATTATATGGATGTGACTGGATTATTTGTCTTTTATCTTTGTGATGAATAGTGTTGCAATAAAGGTATCCATTTTTCAGTACCAATATTCTTGAAAATCTAGCAGCTTCTGTAGAACACAGAATTTGATATACAGTATTTATGCATGCAAACTGCATAAACATAAGTCTCTAATCTTCTGAAATCTGTTTCCAAAAGTCATTACTCACTTTCATGACTATCAAGACTACAGCCTTTAGAAGTCAAGCTATGCAATACGTACATATTGACCAGGAGACGTCTAGAAATGTGTTCTTCATATCAACCTTCTTGACTATTTACATTTAAATGTTCACATTGAAAATTGAATTACAGCTAGAATTGACTGAAGTAATATCGTGCCTGAATGTTGCTCATTGCGTAACAATACTGTATTACCCCAAATGGCCATAGAGGAATTTACTCTCTATGTGATTCTCTTCAAAATATCCAACAACATTGGATCTTATCTACAATGCACTCAAAAGATGACACAAAGAAAAAGCTAGTTTTATGTCTTTATAGGCATATGAAGAAAGCCATTGTATTTGATGCTCAAAGATACACATAATAAATTACTCACATAAGCTATTTTTGTAATAAGTAGTCTATGTTCCTAAAACAGAATTTAAAAAATTAAAGTCCAGATCTTCAGCATGGAGCTAAACCAATTTACATCAGCTGAGGATCTGGTCCCAAATTTAACAGTCTCATTCATAATGAAGCAGGAGAATGATTTTACAAACTTAACAGTTAGGCAACAGAAAAAAATGGACAGATGAACAGACAGCAATCCAGCATTCATAATTGAACAAATGCTAAATTACTGTGAAACCCTTTATGGACATAAATATTAGTTCTACATGAATCCCAAATGACTGTATTACAATCAGAGCTACTACAATGATTAAAATAAAATGTTGCTAATACGCCCAATGACTGTGACAGCAGTTACATAGAATTGATGTTTAGAATCCACTAGAGATAAGGTTTTTTAACATAACAATACATCTAAAACCTTTGATATAATGAGTTTGACTACATTATTAATTTATATTCTAAGAGAAACAAATGGAACGCCATAAGTAAAACAGCAATGGTACCAAAAGGCATGATCTATTTCAGTAATATACTCCAACCCTACCAGTTTCACTGTATAACCAAAATAAATGTATCATTTTACTGTTTTCACTTAATAAATATTCTGTAAAGGAAACTGGAAAATATTGGTAAATTAGTTAATTTCACATTTTTGCAGTAAAATATTTGGCCTAATTTTTATAGGACTCAGGAAATGGAATGCACCATTTTAATAATTTTACTTGTCCTACTTATTGGCTTTCAACATTAAAAATACACAGCCACCCACCCACTCATACCCACCAACCTATACACACAAACCAGTTAAAAATTAACAGTATAGTTTAATGGAAAAAAGACTGCATTTAAATAGACTCAGGACCCTCTTTCTGATCCAGCAAATAGACAAGAACTTCTGTCCAAGGGGAACCCCATCCCTTTCGGAAGTGCTGGAAGGATACCTTACTAGGGTCTTCTAACACTGGTGGGTGACCTCTGGTAACTTTTAGCATATAAGAATTGTTATTGTTTTTTATATTTTGTCTATCATGCTTTTACCTTAAAAATAAACATGCTTGCTTAGAAAATACTGTGCGGTAACTTTTAACTGCTGGCAATACATTGGTCATAGACTTCAGAAAGAGGGCAAGGTACAGGGTGGCTAGCTTTCAGGCAGACTGGATTGCTCGAGCTATCACAGCATAAGGCACTGAGCTGCGTAGCCTTAACCCTACCACCCCACTATGGTCAAAAAGGAGTGGGACAAAGACCCCAGCCCAGATACAGGTGACAACTGGAGATCTGAGACTGACTGGGCTCTTCTGGAACGGACCATGGAGAGGATAAAAATACAGTGACCCTGGCACCGTGACAAAATGCATCTGCTAACTACTTGCACTGGTGCAGTAACTAATACTGCAATTCTCCTTCTGAACCAACTTTTATTCCAGCTACAACTGGGGAGGGTTTTTTTTTTGATTCTCTCAAAATAAAGGAAAGTTGGAGGTGAAGCTACAAGTCTTGTAGGTAGAATTTATGTTTCCACTAAAACCTGAAACCAGACAAAATATTCATCTTGCTTTATGTTTAAAAGCAAATAAACTCCAAATTAGACATTATCCCCTCTAATATATATGAAGCATGCCATTAATGGCCTGAATTTAAGTTTGCTATGTGCATGTATTCTAATTGAGATTAAACATCTGCAAGGATATATCATGAAATTTCACTCATCTGACAAAATATTCTATTACCACGCCTCCTTGGCAACACATCCACCAACAATGAATTAAACCTAGCATATTCAGAAGTAAAATCTATCTATGTGCACAATACCAGCATTGTCCGAGATGTTTTATGGCCAAGTATGAAGGAGTGTTCCCTGCATCAAGGAGCCTGCAATCTAACTAGACAACACAGTGAAAATGGATGGGGAAAGTAGATCAACAGAGGCCATATGATCAGCAGTGAAGTTAAGTATATATATTGTTAGTGTCACAATATTTTTTTCACTGTGTGACTGTATATGTCATTGCAACAGATAAAGGGAGTTCGGGCAGACTATGATAAGCCATAAAATTCAGATCCAAACTTCTCTGAATCTCAAGGAATTGACGTTGAGATCTACTGATTTAGCTTAGCTCGTTTTACAAGCTGGGAAAACTGTGAAGTTCGGGTCAACCTTGCATAACATTTTGGAGGCATTTGGATATACAGCTGTGGTTCAGATTGCTTTCTAGTTAACACTCTCCTTTTATAAAGGACAAGGCCATCTGCACAGTTTAAACTGTCCTATTTAATAAGAGGATAATTGCTATAATCATAAAATACAATGATCATAACCAAGAATTTCCTTTCAGGAAGTTTCTTGAAAGAGAACCACCATTCTGGAAAGAGGTATGATGGATCTAGCCAGCTACACACACATTTATTTCATTTATCTTTTTTGCATCAGCTTAATGTAGTGTTAAATGCCATAATCGTTTCACCAGATAAATTTATAAATAACCATCAGACGTTAGTTAGGTGTATACCTTTTATGTGTCTGGCTATGCTACAACTCACCAGTGCATCAGGAAGGCCATTTTTCAAGTTGAGAAGTTCAATTACATTTGGTTTGATACTCTTTTTCTCACTTTTCTGTAATGTTTATGTTGTAGGGAATTCTCCCATCAACCCATTGGTATGCTCCCACCTGCACTGTAGACATACCCTAAAAGATCCAAATCTCAGCAAGCTAATTTACTTTTCTTAGGAATATATGGTTCAATTCATTTTTATTGATGGTTGACAGTAAAAATGATAAGCTTATATCATACAGTTGCATGGATACATGCAATATAGTGCTGCTCACTAGTGTAGTTTTCTACAGAGATAACTCACAGATAAAGGAAGTTATCTTCTCACAAGTGAATGTGATACCTGATTCATAATCAGTAGCAGGAGGACAGGTTGTCCAACCTATTCTGACCTCTAAGAAGTAATGGAGATGCTATTCCACAAGCCCAGAGCCATGGAGGAGTTTCTGGGATGTTGTTTGCACATTTATTTACACACATTCCTTTTTCTGTCAAGGGCCTGTACATGTGTCATGCATAAATGTCTGTTCTTACTTGGATTGTACATAGGGAGTTGTACATAGGACTGGTGTAAGCTAGGATCTATAGATATTTTAGCACTGTTATTACAGGATGTTTGTGTATTGGGAAGCCATTAGAGCTGTTTCCAGGCACAGCCAGAAATTTAGTCAGTACGGTATGCTGAGCGCATACAATGCATATTTTTTCCTCTCAATGCTCTTCAGGTTTCAAATTGCTTTAGATGACAAATGTGAAAAGCTGAAAGTGCTTGCAAATTGCAGGAACAGAAGTATTTTGAGTATGCTTAAAGAGCTGCTTACGTTTATGGAAAAACTTTGAAAAATATTGTGTTTAGACGTCTACTCATATTCCTTTTCCCTCACTCTTTATTAATAAGGATCTTTTTTTCCTCCCTCAAACTTTTGCTACATACTCTCCATCTACAGTGAGAATTAAAGCTGTGCAGTGGACAGAAACTCTGTTTTGTGAAGGATTTTGACATTTCAAAATCTGGCTTCATTCCAAATTGGAACTAAATCCAAATTTACAAAGTTCTCCACCAAAGAAAAACCTGAAAAAATATGGTTTTGGATCAAAATATTTAATTTCAATTTAAACTTTGTTTATATTTCATACTATAATATAAATACAAAATAAAAACATTTGGAAATGCAGTCAATACAAAACAAAAGATAGAAACATTTCAATGCACAAATGTCAAAATTGGACATTTCAGCATTGTTTGGGGGTTATCTTCTGATTGTTCTCCAAAATGAAATCTTGGCAAGCTTGACACCATTTTGCCAAGTGTTTCAGTTTTGATAGAACTTCATTCCCCAACAGAAAATTATCCTATCAAAGTTTTTCTTAACCAGTCTAGTTACAGTCCTGTCACTTTGTTACCACTTCCAGAATAATCCATTATGATGCTAAATTAAGGATTATGAATTTATAGTGTTAGTGGGTGAAATAAGCATGCAATCTCTAAATAACAGAAGTCCTATTTTCCTGAAAATGTGTGCGCTTAAACCTGAGAAAAGAGTGAGAGAGGCAAAATTGTTTCTAATTATTTAGAGAGACTTTCAAATAAGTACTTAAATCTGTGTCAACAGCCTAGCATTTATGAGCAACCCTACAATGGAAGAGAAAACATATCCGTAAAGAAAGAGGTTTCAGCATCAGTTTTCCAACAGAGTTATTAAAAAGATTGCAGCTTTAAAATATGACATATTGTAAACATTTCAATTAAGTCCTTCAAAACTTGTAATAACTTTTGAGTTGTTACTGAGGATTAATGAGATGACAATACATATAACCCAGTGAAAATAGCATATGGAAATATCTCCACATAGACTGTATGTGCACGTAAAATATATTTATATTCCCTCAGTACTATAGAATATTTGTGAAATAATGTGACAGGTACAAAATAATTGTATATAATTATAATAATTTTATCTGCTGTGGAAACAGCATGGTTCTCAGCAGTAAATGGAAGTACAAATAATTATTTCTTGCCAAAACAAATTCAACTTTACATTTTATCATTTCAACAGTTTTATTAACAAGATAACAGCATTTTGTTTCTACAGCTTTGAAAGCAGAACCATGTGAATTAATAGCTAATTCAGATTTAAAATTAATGAGCTTTCCTTCGTTGATTTTTTTCCCCAATTTTCTTGAACAGTATTTCCTTTAAATAGTCTTTCACATAATGCACAATCTTAGTCCCAATTGAGTAACAATGAAGTCTCATTAGTCTTTGTCACCTCATAATCATTCATGCTGCATTTTAAACAAGCAACATAAATTGCTGCCTTGGGAAATTATTTTGGAGTTATGGAAGAAATACGTGCCAGCTTAACTCTAGTGTGTTCCTGTAAAACATTTTATACCGGAAAAATTTTACAGGCCATACAAAAGTCTTTTTTCATTAAATTACATTTTTTTTCTGATAAATGTAGGTTACTTTTCACATTTATTAAATGCTAAATTGCCTAACTACATTGTAAGATTCCATGTGTAAGAGAGTGGTTTTTTTCCACAGAGGTCATTATGTTAGACATTCTTTTAAATGGAACAACTAATGTGGTATGAAATTGTTCACAGAAAACCAAGAAGTAATAAATTTGATGGAGAAATAATTGCACAACTTTTTGTTTGTTTTTGGCTGGTATTCATTTCTGCACTTCATAGATACAAATTCTGATCCTGCACCACTTAAATGGCACTTAGACTATAACTGTGATAGGAGCAAGATTGGGGCTATGTTTACTGAACTACCAATTAAGCAAAGTTAATAACAAAGTGGGAATTCCAGAAGGCCAGAAGAAATCTTATGCACCATTTAAGTCCCTTGTAAGCCTTACTTTGAGAGTTTAAGTGAGACTTATATGGCACATATGCCTTTGCACAGTTTAATGCTTCATGGACACCAATTTCATTTTATTTTGCGATAAGTTGACCAGATAGCAAGTATGAAAAATCGGGACGGGGGTGCCGGTTAATATGAAAGGGGGTGGCCTGATAAGAAAAAGCCCTGAATCTCAGGACTGTCCCTATAAAATCAGGACATCTGGTCACCCTGTTTTGAGACCTGGTTTTCTGCTTCTGTAATATGCCTACACTCTTTGTTTTATACAATGTAGACCCACTAAGGTGTTTTAGGGCCAGATCTGGTGCATGCGCAAAGCGGGGAAAGCAGGGACCTGGGCCCCCCGGATTGGCAGGAGCACAGAACTTCTCCAGCCTCGGGTCTGGAGCTGAAAAACCTCTTAGATGCAGTACTAGGCAGCCAGATCACCTCCTCCAGGAAACGGTGTTCTCAACTCACCCATCCTGCCCCTTTTTCTGCCTCCACCAACCAGCAGCTGAGGTGATGAGTGACAATACTCCTAACCGATAGTAGCAGGGCAGTGAACAGAGCCACTGGAGGTGGGGCAATCAAGGAAGGGATCAGTCAAGGGGGGAGAACAGAGACAGCTGTAGGGCCATGTGTGGAGTGTGAACTCCTCTGGCCCCGTCTATGGTGACAGCATAGAATGTCCCCCTCCAAAAGGAATCACATTTTTACTCCTGTGCATGCCCCTGAGCCAGATTATGCTCCTCTGTAACTTGCCTGTGTAGATCTCAACCCTGATTACAGAAGAGGAGGAACTATCAGCATTTGTCACACCATTTCCCTGCCTACATTCTATGGAAAGGCACTTCCCAGAGAAAGCACCTAGAAGTTGGTGGAGACTCTGTATGACCCTGGACTGGGTGGGAACAAGGGAAGTACTGAAGCTATGTTACCAAGAAGCAGGTAAGGGAATGCTGATGGGACAGAACAGGCACAGAAGCAAAAGACCTTCATTCAAATAACCAGTCTCCTGCAGATCCCCAGGATGTACTTACAGCCCTGCAGATTATATAGTTTAAGGTGCAGATGCTGCAGTTTATTCCAATAAAGGGAAAACTCTCTGAAGAAAGGATTGGGATAGCATGCCACAAGGTTACTGCAAAAATTTCCTTCCTTTGAGCATTTCAGTGTGTTTTACCATGGAAGGTATTAACTGGCCCATAGCTTTTTCAGTACTGGTTCTTTAAGACGTAGTTCTCAAAGAATAACTCTCTTTTTTTGTCTCTTATATGTTTTAGTCCTTAATAGTTTTCAGTTTAATTGATTATTGTTAATGCAGGTCTTTGAACAGGTGAAGTCCCATATAAATGCTTGGTATTATTGCTGAATTAGTGATTCAGTCTCATTTTAGTGAAGCTATATTTGCAATGGTTTGGGATGCATGGTTCCTTACAATTAGCTTTTTGGTTTGAATCACATAATCCTGGGTCACATGTATTCTTTATATTACAGTAGCAACAAGATCCCCCAACTGAGGTGGGTAGGTGGGTCCCATTGTACCAAACACTGTATAAACATACAGTAAAAGAGTTCACAGTTTTAGTACCCAGCCCATTGCCAAAATATGCTGTGCATGAGCATATTTTTGCCCAAATTGTGCTGACTTCAATGAAGATTTGATTGTTGGATTAGGACTCTTATACGTTTCAACCACTTGTCTTCAACTAACAGGGCAGTGGGAGGAGAGAAAATAGACTAACACTAAATACAAGCATGTTTTTCTATGGACTAGCTAAGTGTGCAATATGGCACCCTTTCCAAGCAAGACTCAAAACCTTGCTCTCTATTATGTTATTTAACTCTTATTTAAACTTGTTAGTTTAATGTTTAGTGGGTGGTTTTCTAGCTTTCTACTGTCATAACATATGTCTGTCCACTAACATTCTGACAACCTTGATAGTTCTAACACTGCATGCAATAGACATAAATCTTGAAGAAAAACAAGACTTGTATGCACTCAAATATTATTATAATTAAATTCTTACAGAAATTGCTCTACATGAACACAAAATATATGCTTGTGTCCTCGCCACCATGTACTGGCTTCCCTTAGACGCAAGTGATTCACTTCAGGTGAAGTCCAAAATATAAAATACCTACTCCATTGGGCAACATAATTCAGATCCAAACAAATTATGAAGAGAAATCCTGAGCTGTAAAAACTTAAAAGTATGATTTGCTAAATTAGCAAGTTATTTCTATTTCTTCAAAAGATTTAATGTGTTTCTGCCTCTCCCAAACCAAAAGCCAAGAATAAATTCAACAGAACTAGTTAAGTGAAAAGAAAATGTCAAAAACACGGAAGAATTCTAAAGTAATGATCCAAAACCTTGTAATAACATTATTGTAAGCTGTTAGTATGCATTTGAACCATTTTTAATAAGTGGACTAGAACATAGGAAGTGGGCTGCGGTTCCTAAAGTGAAAAAACCCTCTTTCCCCAGTCTCTTAAATCCCTTCATATTGGGGTTCCAGCAACAGGCTGGGACCAGGAGTGGAAGTATTGGGGGCTGATGGCAGCCATCCACCAGGTGGAAATGATTAAGGAAGGAATGATGGCCTGACCTCTATGAATTATTGCTGGGCAACTTCCAGATGGGATAATTAAGTTGCAGCCTAATTAAATTATATCCCTTGCCTCTTGTCTTTCTTTCAGTGAGTCTGGGACAATGGCAATGGGTAGGCTAAACCTTAATATATATTGTTAAAAAGGTATCAAAGTACATCTGTGCTCAGGAGGCTAAGAGGACACTTCCCAGGAGGCAGATTATTCTATATCAACTTACTCTAAGGTTTCTTACTCTTTTCTCTGAAGCACCTGGTGCCAACCACTGTGGGTGACAGGATACTGATACTGATGGACCCCTGGTGTGATCTAATATGGCAATTGCTAAGTTCCTAAACACTTCCACAGGAAAACTTTCAAGACTTCTTATTAAAATGTCTTTGTGAAAGAGAAATACAGTATCTTCACATAAGACTTTGCTCTTTTAATTGGCTTCACTTTTAATTAGTTAATGATCCAATTCAGCTGTGATCAAAGCACAACAGCTAGATAATTCAGGATAGAAAATTGAGTTAATTTACTTAGATATGATACTACTTGTCTAATGACTTTGTATTTCAATGATGTTTCAATTAGTTATTAGGTTATTTTACTCATTAGACCAGCAAAATGTCTTTGGATAATTAATAAGTCATTCCTGGTGAAAACAGCACATACTTTTTTTCATGGTGATAACTTTAAGATTACTTAGATTACAAAAGACCTTTATGGACACAGTAATCAAATGCTAAAGTTCAATGAAGTGGGCCTTTATATTTGTATGGAAGGGTTTTATTTAAAAAACAATGCTCTGAGGAAAGTTATTCCCTGATACAGCTTCTGACTTTCAGTGTGAGGTCCCATTTGAAAGCCAGTTTACCACAGATGTTAACAATGAGATCTAGTGGCTGGCCAAAAATTCCCAGTTCACAGGTTGGATCAGACTGGAAATCAAAACAATTAATTTTCCATGTTCTCAGACAACTAGGCCACAAGGCCACCTCCTCAGGCAGCTAAGAACTACCAGCAATAGTTAATAAATTCAAGTTAACTTGGTGACTGTGTCAGAGTCTGATCATGCACTATTGAAACCAATGGGAACTTTTGTTACTAATTCATTGGGAACAGGAGCAGGCCATCCATTAATGGGTGGGGACTCCACAGTTAAGATTGCACTAGGGTTTGGTTTTTTTGTGTTTTTTTTTCCAATTTTAAAGTCTATTTTCATGCCTATTAACTTTCTAAACAAATACTTTTGGCAATTTCTCAATTTGTCTGAATCGGGAATTTTTTGGCTTTACTTTGGGAAAATTCAGTTAAATGGACACTTTCATGACATACTGCTGTTACGAACCTGAATAATTTCAACAGCAACAATGTGGATGCTTGCTAAGATTTCCAGGGAATAGCCTACACTGGACATCAGCTTCCAGAACATAAGTTCTGGAACAGGTTCAGAGACGGGCTACTAGGATGATCCGAGGAATGGAAAATCTGCCTTATGAAATAAGACTCAAAGAGCTTGGCTTGTTTAGCCTGGCCAAAAGAAGGCTCTG
>ML675624.1:4845977-4956419 GCA_007922155.1 Mesoclemmys tuberculata | reverse complement strand
TATTGGTCCCTTCTGACCTATGAGTCTATGAGTCTATGAGTAAGTCCTCTTTTTAATTGCATGAATATTCAAGAGCGAGTTCTCTTCCCCAGTGTCCAAGGTTGTATAATTATATTCCCCATGATGGATCAGACCCCACTCTGGGGCAATTTGAGGGAGGTCTGATTCACCCCTTCTGCTTTTAAGGCCATAATATTTTTCCCCAAAAGCAAAGGATAGGGAATGTCTGATAATATGCTTTTGCTACTATCCCTGACCTTCCCAGGTCTGTATAAAAATCTGTGCTGTAGCTATAGCAAAGGCTTTTACAGCAGGAATTTTAATCCAGATTTCACACACTGGGAACATTTGATGAGTTTCAGTACATGGGACTTAACTATAGTATTAGCAGTGCCAGTACCTTTCCATTCAATGAAAGTCTCCTCATTAACTACTACCCTCCACTCCCAAAGGACATCCAACAGATTTGCACCCAGGAGGGTACAGCTTGACATGTGGGCAGTGGTTTAGGGTATGAATGCATCAGCATGAACATAATATGTAATTTACAAACTGGCTGCCTGACTGCCTCCTCACAGTCACAGTTAACTGTGAAGTTTGGCTGCAGGTGGCCTTTCCCACACTGCACTGGGCCGCAGTGGGCAATCTTGGGTGAAGTGAACCACTAGCCATGTATGGCACAATGCTTTTCCCTTCCATTTCTGAGGTTTCTTGGAAGTGGCTTTCCTATCTTGAATGTGGGTCTCAGCTTGGCCCTGATCCCTGTCCTCTGATCCTATTCCATCCCTATTAGGCTTTCTATCAAATCCAGGATTACTATCCACATAACATTCAGGCAGTTTCCAAGCTATCATGACATCCCTAGACTCTTTGTTTATTAACTATGCTTTTAGGTTGGGATGACAGCCTATAGAATTATACTAAACCTATTAATTCATAGGCCTCATAAGCTCTGGCTGATGGCTCCAGCCAGTTCCCCATATTCTTACATAATCCCTAATTTGAGGGTCATTTTTTTCTGAAGTCCCCAAAACCTTCTCCTAGATAAATCAGGGGTCAATTTAAACTATCAACAAAGCTTGTTTACGCAGTCCATCACCTTTGTAGTCCTCTCTGTCCAGAGGGAAAAAATGTCACTGCCAGTAGTGGAGCCAGACATGAGACCAAGTCCTCTGTCAACTTCTTTCTGGATTCCTTCCAAGGAATTTCCTCTGCCTGCTGGACTCTGCCAATGGAGTGGATGTTCCCAGAGAATGTGGACCATCATTCTTCCTCTGATCATCAGAATACTGGAAGTCAACTAGCTGTGTCTTTGTCCAGTCCCCAGTCCTTTCTCTGTAAAGCTCAATTAGACAACCTTTCTTCAGCTGTTCATAACTCATTTTCCTCTCTCTCTCTCCTCACTATTCCTGTCCCAAAAAGACTATAAGACTTTTTTCTGTTTTTTCCCCTTCCATAGTAGTTGCTTTCAATGCTGTTGCACTTATGATAAATCACACTGTCATATATCTTACACATATTAGTATTATATATGGCAAAGTTTCAAGGTAACTGCACCTGTCCTTTGAGTGAACCCATGTAAAGATTCCAGGTCCCAGCCATCACCTCTCTTGGGCAGAGACTTCCCACCTCTCTCCCTTTTGGCCTGGGGTTCTTTAAGGCTGCGCATTTCATTACCTACATTGTGTTTATACTCAGCAAGCAATACTGCCTAAAAGGCCAGCTTCTACATTTTACTTTCTCTCCAGTGTTTACAAACAGTGTAATTGCCAGCAGTGTCTCAGTTACCATACAGCCTTTTCCAGACAAGCACATTTACTCAAGGTGGAAGAACTGGAGAGAAAACATATTAAACAATAAAAACCTGACACCAGCTAAAAAATGCTTCAGAGGTCACCTCCAACTTCAGCCTTGGGCTCTGGTAGGTGTCAATTCTTCAGAACCCAGAAATAAGTTGCTCCTGTGATTACAAGTTCATAACTGTCTCAGATTCAGAACCAGAACCCAGGCGGGGCAGTTCAGTCATTTCCCTATAATGCTTGTGCTTCCATTTTTGGGAACAGGAGATCAGCAGACTATGACCCACTCCTCAGGGCCTAACTTCAACAGGTTATGTTTTTGCATAACCAGAGATGGAGAATTTGTATTAACTTCTCCCTAGGTTTTCTCTAGGGAATCCACTTAACGTTTATTGTCCCAGAAGTCCATTCTTGTCTAGAGCTGGGTCTACACTGACGGTGGCAAATTTGCCACCATCAGATCAATTGCTCTGGATCAACTGAGCAGTCTGTGTAGACCCACTCAATCAATCCAGCAAGCGATGCAGGAAAACCACCCTGTTAAGTGGCATAGTGCTTTGTCGAAGGGAACATTGTTCCCTTCGATGCAGTGCAGTGTGGACAGCGCGCAGAAGAGATGCCGCAAAGTTGATGGGAGATACGCAAGTGATTTATGTCATTTGCATATCTCCTGTTGACTGCCGCTGAATCCCAAAGGTAAGTGAAGACCGGGCCTAGGACTTTTTCAATGTAGTCCTTAGAACTCCCAGGACTGATATCGTATTTCCTCCCTAGAGGGACCATACAGTCCCACAATAATACATAAACTTAAGATAGTATGGTATTCCAAGGATATTGCAGGAAATCACCTTGTCACAACAGTATCCCCTTGTTATTTATGGTGAGGCAGGCAGTCAATTTAGAGAGCTTTTAATTAGTGAAGCTGCAGGGAGGATTGCATAATTCTCAAAGTATTTAGGTCTTAAAAGATAAATACTTCATATACTTATAGTGTACTTCTGTAGAATTATCCATTGACCAATAATTCTGTTTTACAGTTAGTTTTAAACAGACAATTCCTTTTTCATTAACTCAGGGCTCTTGACATTTTTTCTTTTAATAAAGTTAGATTGTGAAGGAAGCCACTGTTTTTGGGCCAGACTCTGACAATATGTGCTGCGATTAGACTGTTCTTAGTTCTATTACTTAAGTAAGAGACCTGTTGTACTTCTCCCCCTGGCCCTCAAAGAGAAGCAGAAAAGCAGAGTATTGCTACAAACTAATTCAGCTTTCTGATATGTTTATTTTTCTGGCATTAGATACCATGAAATTAAGCTCTCTTGTATTTTTCTAAGGAGTCCTGCTGGGGAAGGGGTTTAGTTATAGGTGTCAGATGACTAAAGGAGAGGAGCTGACAAGAGTTTTCTTTTTTTGTAAATGAAGTCATTTAGTTTCTTCGGAAACATTGGCCTGGAATTAGATTGGCCTTTCTGTCTGAAGTGCCTAATGAGCCAATTTATTTGGCCTTGTAATCAACTGCATTTTAAAAATATCCCTGCCCTGAATTTTAAAAGTTTCAATTAAGTCTTAAGTACTTATCAAATTCATTTTACTAGCACTTAGGCCCTCATCGGACAGGGCTAAAGTTTCACCCTTGGGGACTCAAAAGAAAATAAACATGACAATAAGATCCATTCTTTAAAATGTGAGCATGTGCATGTGTACACACACCTTTGTGCATGTGCATTACCAGCATGTATCTGTACAACGAGTATTTTAGGCATGCAACTCACAAGCATGGACTTTTTAAAATCTGAGCTCTATGTAGCAAAGGCCTTGAACTGAGCAATTAGGGTACCATACAGTGCAATCATTTCCTATAGCTTTTTTCTTATAAGACATCACAAAATGACTTGTTTATTTAAAAACAAAAAACAAAAAAATCTTTCTGGTGAAGTTCCTGAGAGAATGATGAGTGACTTGGATGAAGGGAGGAAAAATTACAGATTTATGGGATGGGACTTTCGAAAATACTCCACTTCGGCCTAATACTTTTCAGATTGAAGTCAGCAATAAAACTGTCACTGGCTTTAATGAAAGCAGAGTTAGTCCAGTGCTGACCACTTTTGAAAATCTCAAACACGGGGCAGGACAATTTTAGACAGACCAAAACCAGAACCATTTATCTAACCCCCCATGATCTTCAAACACTGGTGAGGCTCTCATAGTTTGGGTTTTGCTTAAACTAAAACCTCACCAACAAATACTTGCAAAGCCAATACCAGCCTATCGCCTTTTTAGCCATCTCTCTTTACAATATAGAAAGGCAAAACTGGAACCAGTTTTCTTTCATCATCCGCATTCTCAAACTCTGACCCATGAAGTTTCAACATTTGAATAATTATCCCAATTCTTGGGAACTTCAACTTGAAGCTTTTCAAATATGTCATTACAAAGCCAGCACACCAGGATGTATGTGGAAGTACTGGGTATTCAGTGGCACTACAAAGGCTTTGTAGGAAGAGGAACACTACATGTTTCCCAGCCTGAATAACCAATAATTTTTATTCAGAGAACATTAATAATCAAGAGTCTTCGTGTTAGGTCAGTGCTTTGACCCAAAAATAAAATAGCATTTAAAAATGAACAACTACCTTCCAATCCACAGCACTTCATTCCACATCACAGCTACTCCCTCTTCCCCATTGCCTTCCCTTACAAACCTTATGTTTAGTTATCTTGAGGGTACCAATAGCCTTTTATCCTCTCTCCTCCTACTGGGTAGTTCCTTCCTGGAACCTCAGGAGGCAGCTTGCTGCTCTCCCATTTATTTGAGTAAAAAGACACTAAACCCACTCCCTCTCTAATGTTGCATTTTATTTTCCTTGGGAAGACAACCTGCCTACTCATGCTGTCATGAAACAGCAACAGAAATACCTTTGGATGTCTGTGGCTGCTCCTCCCAGTCCTTTAAAGCACTACAGGGATGAGAGATACCTGAGAATTCACTGTTTATGTGGAAACCCTGCTCTCAACAGCAGAGTTTGAGACATTCTTGTTCTGATATTTCAGGAGGCAACAACAGAACCCATAATTTCCCCCTCCATTATGAGACCAAGAGACTCAGGTGTTTCCTCTCTCCCACACATTCACAGAGTCTAGTTGGGAGTCGGAGCGGGGAGCGGGGGCCACATACCCAGACAATCCCAGGTTGATCTAAGAGCTGCAATGAAGCTTCTTGCCTGCTGCTACCAACACAGTGCAGTTGCTATCTGCATTAGCAAGAATGGAAAAAGAACATTCACCAGTCAAATGTCACCTGGATACCTTGGGAAATATTCAGGTCATCAGAATGCAAGATATTCATGCTATTCAATGAATGGATTATTTGTTTTACCCATAATCTGCAGACCCTAAAGAAAGCAAGCTAAATTTAGGACAAATGAGATAATTATCAATTAGATGTTAAATATGGGGCAAAAATTTGCTTGAGGTCTTAGATGAAGTGCTGAAAAACAACTTGATGGACTCCTGGGAGAAAGAATACACCAGAAGTCACACACGAAGCTTTAATGTACACACAGAACTGTGGTTTCATTACAAAGTAAATAATCAGCCTGATTATAAACACAGAGCAGGTTCAAGAAGCTAATACCATATAGGTTGACTGTAACCCAATCAGAGCAGTAGCCTCATTAGGTTATCATGCAAACTTTGGTTTATGGTTTCATTTTCAAAGTTAATATCTAAGTTAATTAGAAATGATTAATTATTCCCAGCAAGCAAAAGCTTATCATTATCTTGGTGATTCTTCCGTCATATGAATCTTCTGTCTATCAATGCTGCTAAAAGCTGGTTGTTTCAATAATATATTGTATATGTGGACTAGGAAAATTAATTCAAAACATTGTACTGAATTGCTAATCAATAGAAAATATACTGGATGGATAAAAATCACCTAGTTCTTACTCTGGTATAGATGCATGGCATAGAACATACAGATTCAGTTATTAGGGGAAGAAGAAGATTTATTTTAAAAGTAGATTTGGGCACCAAACAGAACTGAAGGAGAGCTGAAATTTGGTGGTGGTGGTTGGATTTCCTTTGGATTTTATTTTAGGAAGTTCTTATCAGCAAAACAGTAGGGACTCAGTTGTTTGTTTTTTGATGAATTGGATTAAAATTCCTGAGAAATCTCTGATTCAACATTCTTCTACGTGAACTGAATTTTAGGAAACAAACATTCTCTGCCAAAGACATAACAGATAACTGCTGCTGGAAGTGGTATAGTTATGATCAATACAACAGAAAGGATGGCCAGACAAGGCCACAACCTTTAGCACCAAGAAACTTGTGGAAATAAAGAACTGAAAAATAGATCATAGATTTAAACCTGGTAATTTTATTTTCTCATTTGTGTTTTTTCTGTAATTAAAAAAAATTCCTTTTTTAGACTTATGTCAGGCCATTTTATAAGCCTAATGCAGTGTTTACCACTCAAAGGATAAAATATACCTCCATGCCAGCCCAAGACCTATGCAGAATGTTCACCTATAAAAGCTCTTTACACCTATACTTTAAGAACTTTAGTTAGCTGCCTAAGAAGTAGGTAAATAAGCAGCACCAACTCCAACTTTACAAATAGGAAACAGGGGCAAAAAGGCTGAGTGACTTATCTGAGGCCACAAAGGGAGTCAGTTGTCTCTGTTAGGAGATCCTGATTCTCAGACCTCAGTTATAGAGAGCATCTCATACTGTGAGAAAATCATGCCTGCACTACACAAGGCCTATTACTTAAGTCCTTCTTAAAATCTACTAAGCTTCCACTAGCAAGACCTTCAAGTGTGAAGTCTAATTCTATAGTCCTTGCCCTATTTAATCACTCATGTCTCCAGCCACATTTCAAAATATTTCCCATATTGTTATATTTTATTACTTAACTTTTCAATACTCTCCACTTTATCTCGCTAACAACTCTTCATTCATGCGTGTAAGGTTAATGATTTCCAAATCTTGCAGGGAATATTTTTAATTACGAGCTTATCTGAAACATCCTTTCCTATGATAGGATTGAAGTTTGGAAGTGTGAAAACCAGATGTAGGCTCCATTTCCTGCAATTGGGCTGGTAGAAGAAGATATTTCACTGGAGATCTCCCCAGGCACAAAAAACCACCCACCCTGAACCAACCACAGGATTAGGGCCTCAGTTCTCATAACCAAATTCTCATGAACAAAAATGAAGTTTAGCTTCTATTCTTCACATCTTCTGCAAAGAGGATTATCCTAAGCAAAGATGGAGCTCTTTTGAACTGTTCAGCCCAATATTATGCTCAGAACACTTGACTAGTAGCTTTATTTTCCAAACTAAACACAGCTCAACAGTAAAAAAATAACACTTAGTAACAGTAAAATAAAGAATTCTCAAGCTGTCAGAGGGAAATCATTATCCCTTTCTATGAAAAACCAGGCACTTAAGGTTGTTGGTAGCAAAAAAATACCTTTGTTTGATGAACATTAAGAATAAAAAGGTTACTTTCCAAACATAGGTTCCCAGCTTAGTTCCAAGTATATGGAGTAATGCAAATAGAAAGGCAATGTTATCTATAGGAAAACAGGCAGGTGTTTAAGATAAACCACTCTATGTTTTAGTACACCATGGAAACTGATTATGGAAAAATATAAAAATACAATCAGAGTCTGGGTTTGCAGGAAGGTGGAGGAGGAAATATGTCCAGAAGAAATAATGCAGTGTAACATAGTAATCTAAATTTTCCTTCTTCTGTCTGCACCCTGTGGAGAAAGCTATGTCTGTTTGAAAAAAGAATTCAAAATGGCAGGCTGAGTACTTATTAAATGAGCTCCCCCTAAGAAAGGTAGTATGTTAATTAGGGGTGAGGCAAAGCAGGGATTTTAGGTACACTTCTGCCTCTGGAAGCAGGTGTTTGGATAAACTATGAGGGATGACCAAGTTCAAGAGTCTTGAATTCCTGTCTTAAGCTGATTATTAAAATTGTTTCTCTTTTTATATATCTTCTTTGTACATACAGCCCTATTTATGTTAGGGCTCCATTTGCAGTCTGCAGCCACATTTATGTAAGAAGCTTCAGACACTGTGCGTTACACTGAAGCAGAAAACTATTTACCACATTCTGTTCTTTACTACACAAGACGTTTGTTCTACTATTAATATACAAAAGGGACTTGTGTTCTTTTTAAATGGTATTAATAAAGCTAAATAGACCACCCTCTAACAACAAGTGTATTTGTGAGTTTAACATCATCAATAGCTTGGAATCTGTTGACCAAAATGAGTCTGGTCAACCTGATCAACAAGAATTTTCATTCAGAGATTTCTGACTTCATTGAAAGGATTATGTTATACATTTTTAGAGTTACTCTGAAAGCCCCGGACTCTCTAGTGCATTGGATTAGTTCCTATGCCACCCAACTCCTGCTTCCCCATACATGTGGCTGGCTTGGGCAGTGTGGCCAGAGCATTCCTGTGCCCCTTCAATCCTCAGCTGCTGTAATGGCCCCTTGGAGCCACTGGTAGTTAGGCAACTTCCAAAATCCTCTAACTAGCACAGGTTCATTGGAAGAATGAACAACACTACCAGGCTTTCAGGAGTATGAAGGTGATTTAAAGCCATCTTTGCACCTCTCTCTTTCATTGAGACAAGCATGGCTCAACTAAACCTCAGGATCTGGCCCAAACTTTCCAAAGAATCTTTGCATTCAGTACAAACTGAAAAGATAACATAGCATAAGATCAAGGTTGGAGAATGCAGTTTAGAGCTGAGAAAGGCATTAGACTTGAACTACAGAGGTTCCAAAACCATCCTTTGATTTTAGTTCATGTGTCCACAAATAAGCACCAATTTTTTCCAAATTTATTTGTCAGCAAATCAAAGTCTGAGGATCCTTACAGCTAGCACCATTCTGATCCTTCAATTAATAAATTGACTGGTATCCCCAGTTTCCTGGAGAGACAGGAAATCTGCAACCTGTTTCCACAGTAGTACAGGTATTGGGAACCCAATTCTTACAGCAGAAACAGGTGTTGGCCCTGCATCTTTCAGCCACAGAATCCACAGGATTGTCTTTAACTTCTGTATTTATAATTGTTCTCCTCTTAAAGTCTGATCAGTTCATTATGAGATAATGGAGATATGAGGCCTCCAAGACTGCTTGTCCTTAATGGCAACTTTCTATATAGTTTCAGAAACCACTACTGAGCATGTCTAGTAATTGTCACACCTTCTTCTGGATGTTTCTCAGGTCTTTTAGCTGAGTTGCTTGCTCTGCTCTCTGCACTGGTGATTCAAACAAAAATTCACATCCCCCTTTACACTGCTTATCTCCCTTTCTTTAGACTTAAAAAAAATCAAATGCTGCAGCATAAAGGCTTCTTCATTAGTCCTTCTCCTCTCCAGAACAAAATAGTCCCCAAAATAAGTTTCCTCCTTTTTGGGATACAAACAGCCTCAAAAAGTAAACAAATGCAAATGTTGCACACTCAACTCCTGATCCATAATCTATTTCTCCTAGTATCAGGGCAGCCTCGTCCCAACTCTAGCTGCTGGCCTCTTTTTCCTTCTCAGAATATAAATCATTTGGATGAGGCTGCCTGATGGGGTCCAGCTATCTTAATGTCCCAGATTCTTACCTCTTTCTTGCCTGGTCTGTAAATTCTGGCAACAAGCATGAACGAAGGAGTGATTTTTGAGTCTGGCTTTTCTTGGCTAACCCCACTCTAGGGTCTTCTCAAGACCCAGAAAGGTTGTATATCCCATCACAAATGAGAATAGATTTTTTACAATCAGTTCTAATGGTGGAAGACAAAGGAAATGTTCTGAGAGAGGCATTTAAAATGCATTTCTTTACTAAAACACTGTTTCCGGAAAAGGTTTCCTTTCTTTTGTATAAAGATGTGCTTCAGATAACAGATCTATAAAACCGTGTAATTTAGGCAAGTACAATTTGTTTATTCAAACAAGAAATACTTGCTAGTTGCTTTTGTTTTTACATCCCCAGACTTTTGTGTGTATTTTATTGTATTGCTGTCTCTAAATGCTTTACAACTATTATTGACTGAGCAATTATACGATTGGCACTATACACGTTCGCATCTGAAAATGAAATATTTTGGTGTTGTACATTTAAAATATAAATACTGAGTTTTGTATTTTTACCCATGACAAAAGCATGACTTTGGATATCTGCCAGGTATCCTAACAAGGATAGGAAAAACGGAGTCAGTATTTATGGAAAGGTCTGATCAAACAGATATCATAGGAGTTTAAAGCCAGAAGGTACCACCAGTTCATCTTGGTGTATTGCATAGCATTTTCTCGGAGCAGCAAAGCTTGGGTTTAGGTGAATTCTGGTGAAAACAAGTTCAAAGGCAATGATTTACCAGTACCAACAATCCTTGTCCTTGGGAAAATTAGCTGGACTGTACCAGTTGAGTACAGCTCATGGGGCAGGGCCAAGGTACAGTTACTGCTCTAAACTATTTAGGACTTTATATATAGGTGTTGCAATGCTGAGCACAGCATGCCTAAAATACCTTTAAAAATCTGAAACTAAGTCTCATTTTCAAAAGGTATTTAGGCACTTAATAGATTAAATCCTACCAAATATTCATAGGCTATTGGTTCTTAAGTAAGCCAATGAAAATGGTTTTAAACTGAGACATAGGCTCCTAAATCAGTTAGGCATTGCAGCACTGAGTGCAGTAATACCTAAATGCATTTAAAAATCTGACACACAAGGTAGGTGAGATAATATCTTTTAATGGACTACCTTCCAAGAATTGTTTCTTGCAATTGATCAGGAAGTAGAAAGTGTTGTTAAATTTTGCTTCTTGTTTCTTCATGTTGTGGAGATTCCATGTCTGATGGCAAAACTGAATATCTTCCATTGTTGTTTGTAATAGGCCATGTTGATCCCAAGATATTAAAGAAACAAAGTGGGTGAGGCAATTAATCTGGTAAAAGGTATTACCTCACCCATCTTGTCTCTGTAATATCCTGAGACCAGCAACACTTAAAAATCTGGGCCATATTGACTAACACTTGGTATTTTAACCAATAGATACTGGTACCCCTTAAAGAGTCATAGTATGTGTGTGATGTGCTCTTATCAGCCATTCAGAAGGTGTACAGCTGCATTCAGAACCTGCTGAATCTGTGTGACCTTTACAGGAATCACAGGTAAAGGACAGTTTAGAACAGAGATGAATAAAAGGAGGCATGATACAGATATAACATAATGATTGGTAAAAAGGTCAAATGAGTGTTCTTATTTGCCCTTTCGTATCAATGCCTATGAAGGACAGTCATCCAATTCACATTTGTCTGAAAAGAAGGTTTTGCTCAAACAAAGGTAATTACACCAGAACCAGGAACAAACTGTCATCTTATTTACCTTGATGGCATTTGGACCAATTACCAGAAGGCTTTTCCCAAACCAGTCGCTTATAGAAGTTCTGAGGAATGTCCAGTCCATCACCTATGAAAAGATTCCCACCTCTCAAAGGCTCTGTTTCAGAAAAGCACTTAAGCACATGCTTAACTTTACACATGTCTTTAAGCCCATTCCTATTAGCAAAGCATGTAAGCAAAAATATAATTCAGTATGGGTCAAACCAAACTAAAAAAATCCTATAAATTTCAGCAAATCAAAAATGTCTGTTTTGGATTGAATTTAATATGTCACTTGACCTCAAACATTTTGATTCAAGTCCTGTTTAAAGAACTAGATTCAGATCCCACATGAGTGCTTTCACCACTGGGCTAACTTATAAGGTGGGCAGTGGTGACACCACTTCCCCCTCTGGCTTTTTTATGAATCTAGCTCCCAATTTTTAAAATTTATTTATTTTCTGGTCAAAACTGTTCAGCATATTTGTGTCAAATTCACAAATAATTTGGGGTTGACCAAAACTGCATTTTTAGAAAATAAGGCAGGGACATATATTTATACAATGCATATCACAATACAGCATCAACCTAATGGAAGGCTGTGGAATTATGGTAAAGTAAAGTAATAATAACGATTGAACCATTGAAGGGAGAATATGTTTGTATTTTGAGCATGCCATTATGAATATATTTGTTGGCAATTTATTCATTAAAGAAACACACTTTTTTTTCCCAGAATCTAAATTTTTCACAGTTTTTCAGAAACATAAATAATGGAAACAGAATGGGACTTTTGTATTCCAAATGTAGTTATAAAAATATCAAACATGTTAAATTTTAGGACAAATTATGTAGATTACAATGTAAACATTGGTGCAGATCTTCAGCTGGTATAAATTGTTATTGAAGTCAGTGGAGCTATGACAATTTTACACCAGCTAAGGATCTACTCTATGTATTATAGCAGTATCTGGAACAAGATTAAAAGAAACTGAAGAACTATTAGGTTTTTAAATAGTGGTGGGGGAATTGTTATAATATTCTTGAAATTGGTCAAGTAATTGCCCCCAATGCAGACTGTTTTATATCTTTAAAAAAATTATGTATTGTATGCAGATAAATATTGCCAGAAGGACTTTCCATTACCAGATACTACTGGAACAAAAGATTGTATTAGAATTGGAAGAAGGCATTCATCTAGTTTCCTCTTTGAATTAAATACCACAAATTCTTTTAATGTTGCATCGAATATAGAAAGGACTAAGCTTTGCAATTTGCCATATTGGTACTTTACTCAGAATGTGTGTAAGACAAGGTATTGTTTCTCTTTACAACTGTTTCTCCATTATTATTGCTAATATCAATTTATAGTATTGTAACAGAAGGTCTCCTTGCTCAATGTTAAAAGCAGTAATAAAGTAGCAGGCTAAAACTGGCTATAAAGAATAGCTATAATGTTGTAGCTGAAATAACAGGTTTTTGCTGACCTATTTCTCCTTGTGGTGGATAATCACTTTGGGTGAGCACATGAAACACAAGCATCATTTTGGGCCCACTTCTTCCACCTTTTGATTGTCTGGGACTCATTTTCACAATTAGTTACATTGAAATCCCTGGGACTTTTCACACAAAGATCCCAATGAAAGGGAGGGGAGAATCATGCCCTCAGTGAGCTATGTGGCAAGAACTTTAAGGTCCCAGTTTGGAAAAGGATTCCTTCTCAGACCTGGTCTCCACTAACTGGGAAATACAGCAGCAGTCGACAGGAGATATGCAAGCTACATAGAGAAGCTTCCATATCTCTCATCAACTTCCTAACTTCTACTTAGTGCAACATCTTCACTTCGCTGTGCCAATGGGAAATCCAGATCGATTGAACAGGTCTTCACTTCCGCTCAATTGATCCTGAAGAATCCATCTGATGGTGGCAAGACAGGAAAGCCTTTATGTGTGTTCTTAAATCCCATTAAAGTCTATGGGACGTGAGCATATTTTTATAGTTAAGCACATGCTTAAGCGCTTTCCTGAACTGGGAGGCAAAATCTTAGCTTTTCCCTTTCCTTGTGAACCTATGAAACTATGTGGTTATAGTTTTTCTTGGCAGTTTTACTGGCAATGAGAAATAGTTTCTTCATAGCTCTAGTGGGACCAATAGAGAACAATTGATCTGTAATTGCAGAGATTTTACACTTAAATCTTGACTGTGAGCTTGGACAAATATTTTTTGTAGTAAGATATATGGCCAAAGAGCCACATTTCCAGCAATCTGAGAATTAACATCCAAAAGCTTGAGAACAAAACAAAGGGCCCAGTCCTGCAAACACTTACGCACATGACTTGCCTGGGATTATTTTTGTATGTCAAGTGAAGCACATATATACAAGCAGGCAGTGATCAAGGGGTTTTCATGTGGGCCTATGCATTCACCTGGGTAGGCCCAACTGAAGGGTTTAGTCAAAGAGCATCATTTTTTCTTTTAATGTTGTTTCTTAAGAACATACCAGCTTTGTAATTTATGAGTTGGACAAAATTTAAAAATATTCAACAACACGCTAGACTCTGTGCACATAAATAATAATTAAAATATTTAGGTTTTTAGGCTTCAAGTCTTGAGGAGCAAAGCACAGTTAGAACATTTTATGCCTATAATTTTTGTTACTTATTGTAACAATAATAATTCATCTGAGTGCTAAAACTCCATATAGTCAGTTAACTTTGTCATGTGTCCTTTTATCCTGACATTTTTATCACACTTTTTTCTTTTTTAAGTGATCATGGTGGTGCAGAAATAAACAGAAAATAATAGCAGAAGGATGTGTTTATTTCTTGTGCTAAAGATGGTACATGTGGTTCTGATTTACTTTATGTGAACCCCAACATTTTGGGAGACAATTGGAGTTGATGACTACCCAGTCACCTTAACAAGAAGATGAGACATTGGCAAACCAGGTGCCAGCTCATTCCACGACCCTTAGAACCCAACTAAATGCTGACAAATACATAACAGGAACCAGTTTGGCTCATCTGTGTGATAGTATTGTTAAAATAGGTATTGAAATTATAAGAATGTTTTTAGACTTTATGGAATGCTTATAAGGTGCTGCAAACATTAGTCTCACTTGTAATGTGTATGTGTAGAATCTTTATCCCAGATTATAAGGTAACATGTAAATGTTTGCTCTGTAACCATAAATCACCACATAGGAGAGAAGCATTTGAGTGTGAAATACTAGTTTCCATCAAGAGGTATTATCTCCTGCCCAACAAAGGAGGCCTATCAAGACCAGATGAACTATTGTGGAAAAATCAGTGGACAAAAAAGACTGTTGATCGCTCTCCCCCCATGCTCCCATGAAGAAGAGACATGCAGATGAATTCCTCCCAACAGCTGAATTCACACCTCTAATCAGAATGGGGAAAGGAATAAAAAGCCCTAACAAGGAGGAACTGTATCTCTTTGCTGCTTGGCCTGTAGGGCAGCAAGATGCCCAGGCATAAGCAAGAGATCCTCACTGCTTGGACTGGGTTATACCTACAGAACATATAGAGTTCTCTTATTACAGAAGCCTCTATTACTTTTTTAAACTTAAGACTGGGAAATTACTTGTGTGAATATATGCTTATCTGCTTTAACTTTGTAAATAACTCTTATATCCTTTTCCTACTTAATAAAGCTTTAGATAATTTATTGTAGGATAAATACAAGCATTGCCTTGGTAAGAGATCCAAGGTGCAGTTGATCCAGAGATAAGTGGCTTGTCCTTTAGGACTGCCATTTACCTGAATATTGCTGTGATCTTTGATGGAAAAGACCATCTATCACAAAGGTATGCTTACCTAGGTAGCAAGGTAACATAGAGTAACTAACAGTTCCTTGGGTACTCCAATCTAAGGCTGTTATAGTGCTTGTGGAGTTTACACTTAATAAACAGTTGGGTAGAACTCACAACTAATTTGTGGTTTATAACCTGCTTCTTAACAGTCTCCCCTGAGGTTGGTATTGATGCTCTTGAGTCACTGCAAGACAGCTTGACAGAAGAAAACTAGATCCTGTGGCAATGACTCAGGCAAATTTCCTGTCCAAATCAGTGGACATTATGCCCAATTAAGAACTACAGGATGACAGTCAGTCAAACACTTCCACATGCATACAGCAGTAATTTATATTACTCACACCACAGATATTTCCAACTTCCCATTTAATCATTCACGTTATACAGTTTATAAGAGTTACCAGAGAGTAGAGTAATGTCAGCCACAAAGTCAAAGTCATTCAATTGTTCCTACACAATCCAATTTAACTCAGAAGTTCTTACCATCTGCTACATTTGCACATTATCTGAGCCAAATCAAAGAATGCAAGATATATACACAGTGGACTCCCATATTAATTTCAAACAAATCCAATTTCCATACATTACGTCTAACATATTATTCTAAGTCACCATGGAATGTCAAGTAGTTTATGCAGTTAATCAGCACCAAAGGGAAGTTGGCTAGTATGCTGGGCACTGCAAATTGTTGAACATCAACTGTCAAAGATGATGGAATCCTGAGCAAAGCCACATTTTCCTTTAAAAATTATATTATTCATTTGTATTATTAAAATGGTGTTAATATAGTACTGTTAATTCCAAGCAGTAAATACGTATTTTTGCCACTAAAATTTGAAAGCTTTATAAAGAAAGATAGGGATGAATCCAGCAGTCACGGAAGTCAATGGCACAACTTCCCTTCATTGCAGCGGTAGCAGGATAAAGCCCTCTATAGCCTTAATTTTAACAGTAATAATTAGATTCCATTTTATATATTAATTAATACAGAAAACAATAGCAAAAGAATATTAAGGTCACAAAATCAGGCACTCAAATTTTGGGAAATACCAGAAATAAGATTGCCTGTGCAACTTTAAATGTAATCCCCACAGTATATACATATTATAATACAGACTTTAATTACATTATCACACTACTTTTTCCATTGGATGCCAGCCTCATTCAGTGCACAGGATGGACAGAGCTCAGGGAGTGAAGCAGTGTTGTATAGTTAATGAGCCTCTCTGACTCTTTTTTAAGAATTTTGAGATTTTTAATTCTTTTTAATTAAAAATATAACTAGAATAATAGAGTTTGTAATAAAAACCCAACAGTTTATTCACTTAGTGTAATATCCTGCTTCTAGAACAAAAAATGTTTGATGCGTCAAAAGAATATGGAAACAGCCCTTAGTACACCCAGGCCAAGATTTTAAAAAATTGGTGCCTAAAGTCAGGCTCCTAAATTCACCTTTAGGTATGTAAATAAGTCACCTGATTTTAATGAGTGCTGACCACTGAATAGCTCCCACTGGCCTCAGTTACAGAGAAAAATTCCTTCCTGACACCTGAGAATCAGATTACTTCTTGAAGACTGACCTTTGATTGACCTTATTATTTTAGCTGGCTATAAATATTATTAAAGATCTATTTTCTTAAAATTGCACTTTTTCCTAAGAATATCTACTCCCCTAAGCTGCATGCCTGAACAAAGTTGTTCATTCACTGTCCCAGTGAGCTGAAACAAAGTGACAGATCATACTATTCTAAAAAACCACCCTTTGATCAACAAGTTCCTTTTAAGGAAGTGAAAAAAATTAGGGGTCTTAGTTTTTTTTTTTTAACCTTCTCCTCTAAATGTCAAATTGTTAAGTTTATTACAGTGTATGGAACCGAGAATCCATCCAATGTCAAGTTAAAAAGACAGGGATGTATCTGAACCAAATGTGGTTGTTCTTGTTTTATGGATGGTGTGTGTGTGTGTGTATGCACTACAAGAGCTTACAAGAAAAGATAAAATTAAAGGATAAAATAAAAGAGCAGATTACCCTCTATAGGTTTCAGTAATCATCTAGCGAAACTGGAGCCTAAGCCTTCCTAGTGCTTTACAACCAGGAAGCTACTCACCATAATTAACTGAGGATAGTTTAAAAAAAAACCCACCACACTTCAGAAATATGCATTCTTCTACCACAGTACCAGTCCTGATGAATGGTGCTGATATTTTCTTCTCACCCCTCAATGCATTTGAGTGGCCTGCACCAACCAATTAAAAATGACAGGCTTGTGAATTCTACTGCATATTGCAAAAAAAGCTGTGGTAGCTGTACCTAAGGTTTCAATGCTCTTTTATTCCTGCTGTGAGAATCATTTACACACATAAGTAGTAAACAGTAGCAGAACTACTTCTCCTGTTCAAGTTAAAAGAGCATTGTTTTAATCTTATAAAAATGATATCCCCCAGTCTATCATGTAAACTAAAATATATAAATAGTCATAAAATATCATATACAAATGGTCCCATTTAAAATTCTTCTGTCCTTAAAAGTTATGCATAGTGGGCAGGGGTGGATGTCTGAAATCATACGGTCTAAGTAGGTCAACATCTTCACTTCAGCAAACTATTGACATGAAGTTGTGATGGTAAACAAAAGGGCTCCAGATTATACAGTTACAAGCTCATAATAGGGAATTCAGCTGGGCAGTCTAATGGCTATGTAAATCTTTTAAAATAAAGAGAAACAGGCTTCTCTTTCATTTTGCTTTTCCAGGTGTCCATCAGAGAGGTTATCCTAGCCAGTTTGGAACTGTCTGCTACCTTGCAGATCTCTGTATCCCTGTTCTGGCAGGACCACAGCCATGAGTTTTCTATGTATAACCTTCCTGAGGCCAAAAAGAAACACTTACAAAGGTTTTGTTTAAATGTGATAAAACAGTTGGAGAAATGGATGAACTACCATCTGAGTTTATCAAGTAATGGAAAAGTTAAAACAAACCCACAAAAAACTCCTTTAATAAAATAATAAAAATTCTGAACCACTTGAAAGGGGAGGGAGGGAGAAAAAGGAAAATTAAACTTTCAAGATGATTTAGCAAAATCTTTTACTTCATGTGGGTGTGAGCATACATTAAGTTGCAGAAGAAATTTTGTAGATTAACTATTAGCTAGAAATGTGAATTGTGTAGATCAGATTAAGAAACAAAGAAAGGACTTCACTAAAGAGATCCAATTTTGCCTGGCTCCTTGTCATGAAACCTAGTTATTACAGGGACCTTCTAAATATTCCCTGTAACAGAAAGACAATATCCCAAATAAATTTTATGGAATTAAGATTAATACCTTTGGGGAAAATTGTATAAAAATGCAATTGTGTATGTTTTGTGGTGGTGCTTCTCCAGAAAGCGGGAGGGGGGGATGTTAATCAACTTTCTCTATTATCAGCCTTTGATGCATCCCTTCTGGGAAGATGTGCCTATACTAGTTCAAACTGGATTTTCCAAAGACCAACAAAGAAGACTTCTGCATAAAAATCCTGGATTTAAGATGACTCAGGGCCTTCTTCCTGATCTGGCAAATGGACAGGACACCTGGTCCACAGAGGGCCTCAATCCTTAGGGGATGATGGGAAATATTTGGCCTAATGAGGCTCCATAAGACTGCGTGCTTGTTCTGAACTGATTCCCAGATGAACTTGTAATTGCAAAGAAACCCCTAGGGTGGGGGTGATGCTTGGCAAGTTTATTAGCATGCCTGTTTTTTGGGGGAGAGGTGGGATTAAATGTTTTCTCTTAATGCTTTGTACCATAAAAATAAAGTAGGCGTGGTTAAAAAGAACTGTGTTGTAACCTATCTGTAGCAATCACTGTTATCAGCTTCTGAAGAGAAAGCAAGCAGGTCTGTTCAGGCAGAGTGCCTTTGCTGGGAAACACAATGAAGGCAGGGGACCATGCAGCCTGATAATACCCTGTCAAAAGGGAGAGAGATGTGGGTCTCCACCTGGAAAGGCAATAGCTTGAGGAAGCTGGAAGCTCATAGTGGGTGCCTTTGCTGAACCAGGGAAGATAGAGGTGCAGTTGCTCTGAATTATGACACTCCTACCAGTATGTTCAGGGAACAAGCCACTGGCCAGCTCTGCATTCCACTTCATTAAGGACAAGCTGGTTGGCCTAAGCTCCCAAATCCACGAGCACTAGCATCGCCTTTGGGGCAGATGTTGTCCAGCCCCATCTTATGGGAACTGGGATTTGTGAATAGACCAAAGAACTCTTGGGCATTTCCAGGTTCCATCAAAGAAAAATGGAGAGTTGTGAGAAGGTGAAAAAGGAGGAAGAGGGGAACTGGGAGGAAGTGGGATATCATCTGGTCTCTGAAGATCTTGGAACAGGTGGAAGACTACTAGATCCTCCCTGCCCTCACCACAGTTTCCATGTTACAAGATAACAGCTATGGGAAGAGGTCTTTTGATGGAGAGGATTACAGGGGGGAAAGCATCTAGATGATGGCGAATGGGTCAAAAGACGTGGAGAGACTGGGGCTACAGTGGTTAATTAAGAGATTAGCATCCAAAGTTGTAGATGTTTACGGAATCTGAACTGAAGCTGAATTCTGAAAGTGTATGCATGATTCAATCCCTATCCCAGGCAGCCCCTACCATGATAGAACTCCAGATGGATTTACAGTTGGGCTCTACAACCTGCCCTTCTCATGGGTGAATACTGTCTCTGCAAAACTGCACCATCAACTCCTGTTTCCTTAGGGGAGGAATCTGCCCCAGAATTCTCATTTCATTTTTTAACACTATGCTGGTATAGAAAGCATTTGATTGTTTGGTAATCTGATTGCTCAATTGGTTTGAGCAAGTAGGCCGGTTTATTTAATTTGGCCCTTTGGGAATGCTGTTGTCAGATTACAGAGGGCAGATTTGAGAACACAGCAATGAATTTATACTTATAGAAGTGGAAGGGAGAGGGTTTTATTTTGTTTTTTCATGTTCACAACAAAATAACTTTCTCAGAAATAGTTAATAGCTCCTCAAAAATAATCTGAAGATACCAGTTTCTAGCCAAAGAAGTCATTCATTTTCTGCTAAAGTAAGTAGCATGGCAGAAAAATCTGACACTTTATTACCTTCCTCCAGCTTTGTAGTTTTCAACATTTATTTGAAATCTATAGCTTTCACATACAGTTCATTAACACTAATCAGAGAGCACATCTTTCCAATAAAGTCAATTTTTGTCATGTAATCTTTAGTAGATGTATTACTTCATGTAATTTGTTGAATGTTCTTTATCTTGAAGTCTCATTTTAATGTGTGGTTATGGTCAGAGAAGTGACAATGTATAAATGACATCTTGGTGTTCTATATTTATTCTATTCCAATGATGTCCATAGCAACTTTCTCACTTTACAAGTCAAAACAAGATTTTTATAACTGCTAACGCTGTATTCTCAGCCTGACATCTGAAAAATAAGATGTCTTTCTGCACTGTCTGTCTCCGTTTTAATGCAGTGTTTCTTTATACTGTATAGGCCTAATTTTCAAAAGTATCTTTTAAACTTGCACTCACAAAATTCCATGTGCAAAACTGTTATTTTACTAATGGCCATTTATTTGCATATGTTCAGTGGTAGCTGAATGAACAGTTTCTGATTTGCATGTCCTGTTTAAGGTTTTTCACACAAAAAATTGCAACTGTAAATTTGCTTCTATAAGTACCCCTGACTCAACACTGCATCCCTGTTCAGCGCAGCACTTATGCATATAGAACCATAGACAATTAGGGACAGAAGGGACCTCATCAGGTCATCTAGTCCAACCCCCTGCTCAAATCAGGATCAACCCCAACTAAATCATTCCACCCAGCTATCCTTAAGCCTGACTGTAAGCGTGTGCTTAAAGTTAAGAAAGAGCTTATATGATACCCTGAATGGAGGTCATTGTTAATTAAAAGAAAACAAAATATTCAAGTCAGTTCAGATGGGGAAAAAATTGACATGCTGGGTTATGAGTAGCTGATGATAAAGGAAAATAGTGAACAAGAGATAAAATAAAACTGAATGATGTTTCCTGTCTTGCCATGACTTCAGTGTGCATGCTCAATGTCCATTGCTTGCTTTCAAGAGCCAAGATTCTGATACACTTATTCCACAAATATTTCCACTGAAAACAATGAGACTATTTGGGCAGTACTATATTATGCCTCAACTTCAGCAAAGGCACTGGAATCTGGCCCATACTATCAGGAAAGTTCCCTGAACAGGATTCTTTTCTCACTTACACCACTTATACACCAATGTCACTCCACTGACTCCTGAGTTAAATCAGCAGGTGATGAATTTACAAAGTAAAAGCAAAATTCAAGAGTTATCAGAGAATAGACAAATCACTAATTTTGAACTGGCAGCATTTGCTGATGGAACTGACAACACTCTGTGTGTGTGCGCGCATGCACATTACTTGCTAGAAAATCTATTTTGATTTTTCCCTGAGGGCGTTTTGTTTTCTTTTGTTTTTTAGCAGCTTTAGCAATAGGGAATAAACAGTTTTATATTTTCTAATAAATTTACCAGTTGCAGATTATTATATTGTTAAAATATACACCATATAATTAACAGACATTACAGGGGCTTCAAAATGTAGTTTTAAATAATAGTTATGTGCCAATTCAGAATAAAGCTTAAACACTCTGTTTTGCCAGATAGAAACAGATATGCACCTCCTGATAGAAATATTAACTTTAGACAACCTACTTGGTTCACGTGAATTTGTGTATCTGTAAAAAATGTACGACAAAAGGACAGTAAAGTCTGTCAGCTCCAGTAAGTGTTTGCGTTGTTTTTAAAAAAATGTAGAATTTTTTTCCTTGGCATTAAGACTTCTACTTATATCTTATAACCCTAAATGCAAAATGAAATACAGGGAAAGGTTAGTATAGTGAGTGCTCACTGCCACTTGTTATAGTTAAGGTTGCAAAACATGTTTAGTTATAATCCCGTTTTCCCATGCTTATAACTTTCTGAAATATTTCCCTTTTAAGTTGAAATTTTCCATGCTTGGTCTCCACCCGAGAGTAATGATTTTTTTTTTTCAAGTTTGAACAAAATTTCTTCAGTTATTTTTGAGCTTGGAAAGGATGAAAAAAACCTTTCCCCTTTAAAAAAAACAACTTTGTTTTGTTTTTTAAGGTAGATCTTCACAAAAACGACTTAAATCCAAAACTTTAAAGCTGTCATGGACGTGTATATTACTGGAGATGTGGAGAGACCTCTTAGATGAACCAACTGTCCTTCTGACAATGCAATCTTGTTCCCATGAGTACATTTTCTAGAGCTAGCTATCAATAGTCCCTGTTCAGATGGAACAGGCCTGGGTTTTGAACACTGATCACAGAGACTGGAGTCCCAGCCAATAGCCCATTGGTATTCCAGCTGGTGGGTTCCTCACTCCTTGTTTCCCTTTTCCAGAGGAAGTCTTACTCTACCAGCCACACAGCACGGAATGTCACATAAGGAATTAGTTTTTCCTCTCTCCAGCAACACTGCCTCTTTAAATCAAGTGGACAGAGAGAGAGAGAGAGAAAACAGAATGCTGCTAGGCATTTAGGTGCCTAGATGGGATCTGAGCTCTTCTGAAAATCTGCATCTTAGCATTTTAGTCATTCACTGGCTAGCAGATGGTTGGAATGCTTCAGTTCCATTCTTCAGTGCTTCTCTTTATGATCAAGGAACAATGCTAAGCTCTGGCAGAGGCACATTTCAGCTCTCCTGGACCAAAAGATTTCCCACATAGCTCTTGAAGGAAAGAACTGAAAAGTAAAAGCATAGATCTTAGAGTGATCTCCATTCTCCTTGATGGAAGAACTGGCAATAATATTTCCACTAAGAAAATGATACCTGTAGATTTTTAAAAACATTCTGCTATTTCCTCTGTTTATAATGTATTGCTATAAGGCACAACAAACATCTACTACACAGAAGAATTTCTTTTTCCTTGAAAACCCTCTTCTGGCATCAGGGTTGTTTTAGATGCCCTCCCCTCTGCATCAGCAGAAATCAGAACTGGAGGATGACTTTTCTGACTGGGGTGCTGTCATAGAAGTACCACCTCAGAATTCCCCCTCATAGTTGGAAGTGGTATTGCAGCAGCTCTGCCTCTGTTTCACCAGTGCCTTTTCTGACCATAGGATTGACCTGACTCTTCAGCCAAGCCACATATCAGAATGCAGCTCCTTTCACAGTCTCATAATCCCTGAGGTGAAGAGATTAAAACACACATTTTCAATCCAGCTGGACTCAGCTATTAGAGTCTACTTTTGCATGCAGCTCCTGCTGCAGAAATGACACATAAAAGCCATCCCAGTGCCCTGGGTTTAACCTCACTGCCTAATGGCATACTTTTTTCCTTGCCCACCACAGGACATGCTATCTGCTCCACTTCCCTAACCAGCCTTCAACTGCTGGTTTCTTCACCCTTTCTAACTCTGATTTCAAGTTTATCAGCCAATCCAGATGTAATAGGGTATTGTTAATTAAACCTCAGGCTGCTAGTTAATCCTTTCCAGTCAGGGATGGGGTTTTACATGCCCAGCCACAGGTGTCGTTACCCTTAAGGCTTCAAAAGTGGTGCTTCTATAGAAACCCAAGCTGAAGGGTGGTAGCATCATCCAGTGGACAGGGCAATAATCTGGCTGATAGAATCATTCAAATCTGCCAATTAACTCCTGGGTGACACTGAGAAGGTCACTTCACCACGCTGTGGCTGTAAAATGGGGTAAAGCATTATAGAAGAGCTAGGTGTTATTAAAACCCAGGTGCATTTATGCTCTTGTGAATCTATGATAACTTCCCTGACCTCAGTAGAGTAATCCTGATTTTATGCAAGTGTTAATGAACTCAGAATCTGGCCCTAAATGAAAGTCTGATACTTTTTATTTGGGAAATACTGGGAGGAACAAGCTAACAAACTCACTCCTGTCACAAGATACGTAAAAAAGTAATATGAAAGTGAAGATTTAAAATACCATCCAGATTTTCTTCAACTAGAGAAACTTGCATTAGAAATGTAGTTATATTTTTGGTTAGACACCTATGGCTTATTATTCAACAGTTCCATACTGCTTTTATACATATGAAATTGTCTAGACTATTTTGTTACAAGATCCATTATGACCAATTCTTCCAAACATAATTGGAAAATATATATCTTAGAATCTCTTTGGCAATAGAGAAAATATACATTTCAGGAGGCTCCAACCTATTGGGCATGCTGAGAAACTGTAACAAAAAGTAACCATATAATAAATAAAGTAGAGCAGTGGCATTTTCTAGCTATTTAGCAGAGAGAGAGACTGGGGAAAACACTGGACAAAAGATTTACAGGGATTTCTGTTTGTCATAAATTGTGGGACCAGTTTTGAATTCAAGGCTTAACACACTCATACTGTACTTGTAAATCAATCTCAAACAACGACCAAAAAACCCCAGCAACCCTGGAAGAAGCAAACAAGCTGGGAAAGTGCCTCTGTGATGTGAAGATCAGACCTTTACAGTTATTCAGAGAATAAAGATGAGGAAGAAAAAAAGATGTTTACCAGAAAAAGAGAAAGCCCAGGAGTGGCAATAAGAATAAATAAATATAAGGCAGAATCTAACTAAAACTACTATTTATTTTCATATGGCAAAATACCATTTTAAAAGTTAACTTTTAACTTTTAATAAGTTTATCAGACACAATATGGCCTGTCAATAAGCTCCATAAGAAATACTGCCTCCACTAGATGAGAATTTTTAAGAAAGACATGGCAGTTTTAAACTGTTTCTCCTTCAGATAAAATACAAGTCTCCTATTGGCATGGTGATTCTGAGCTTGTCAGCCAGTTTATAACAAAAAACAAACTAAAACATACTAGCCACCAAATTGTATTTGTCCTTGAGTTATGATAGCTGTCCCAGTTATCTGTCCCAATTTCTTGTCCAAATCAGAGTGAGTGACTCCGACCCAAGAATAGTCAAGTGGTTAGGGCATTCACATGGGATGTGGGATAGCCAGGTTCAAGTGCCTCATCAAAATCAGGCAGAGCAGCGACCAGAACTTGAATTTCTTACACCGAAGGTGAGTGCCCCAATCATCAGGATATTGGCTATTCTGGGGCAGATAGGTTGGTCTCTCTCATTTTTCCACAAAAAAAATCATAAGGTCTTGCTTTTGTTCTGATGCATAATGAAAACAAATATTGAAAATTCAACATTTTTCACAAAATGCAATTCTTGTTTTCTGGCCAAGCCTAATTATGATTGGTCATGTTACAGCTCCGAATTCCATTGGGAGCACAGCCCCAGAACAGCTGCTGCTTCCTATCCACGAACAAATGGGTAAGGGAAAGGTCTGAAGAATGGCGAGGGCCTATGTCCACCCCCTTCCCAATATACCATCCAAGAGAGATGGCTAGAAGCAAGATAGGGAAGTAAGTTGCATCATTCATGACAGAAGTAAGTTACTTGCTCCTGGGAGCATGAGAGAAGCAGAAAAGAGATCCTGACTCACCAAGTCACAACTCCTTGCTGTGCTCTTCCTGGAACGGCACAGCTGTATACCTCCACTTATTGAGACCTGAACCTAATAACTTGATGTATCCCATAGTTCTTTGCATCCTAGGATCTTAAAGCACATGTCATTCAACACTCAGGGAAAGTAACACAGTTACTATTAACCCCAAGACAATAAAGCAAATGAGAGATGCATTCATGCTCAGATCCTCTGTTGCAGCAAAGGATCACTTCGCTGTGGAGGTGCACAAAGCAGCCCATTTATACTAGCAGATCGGTGCCCAGGTCGCCTACCAAAACTGCAGTGCTCTCAGCATTGGATCACACTATCAGGGGGCACAAAACTGGGTCTCTGTACACAGTGGGCAGAAAATGAAATTCTGCAGGAGTGCCTTCTTATTGCTATGCTATTATTTATATTGTAGTAGTGTCTAGAGTCCCAATCCAGAATCTGGGACCTATTGTGCTAGGCACTGCCCAAAAACACATGCGCACACATTCACACCTGAGTACAAATAAATAATATGATAACAAGAATTAGGAATTAAAAACACATGAACTTCATTTAATTATTAGTTTCATTAGCCTTGCAAAGAAATCATGACGTCAGACACCTGACTTTAGTGAATCCACAGAAGTATACGCATGAATGCTGGAAAATAAAATAAAGATACTGGGGTTTATTTTTAGTCTTTCTATTCAATATATTGTGTGCCATCAGGCTTTAGATTTTATTACACACAGAAGTCTCTTCAGAATACTGTCTATATTTCTTGCAAATGGAAGACAACACCTCCTTGGTTATTATTTTATTGATATAGCACCATAAGTATACACAGCAGCATATGCTGCTTCAATAGCTCTTTGTTGCTCCTAGTTTTCTCACAATTTCTTCAATTCACTCTCAAGTCCTCATATTTGCTTCTGATCAGAAGTCTTTGATAGTCAAGATGATAAACACCTGATCATTTTTTCATCAAGCAGCTTTGTACATGCATTCGTGTGTCCTTGCCACCTGTCTCATATTGAAAGGATTTCTTTCTTGCTTTCTTTCCCATGTCATTATTTATCAGGCCCTGATCCAAAAACCACTGAACTCAACAGGAGTCTTTCCTTTGACTTCCGTTGGCTTTAGACCATGTGATTTAAAAGGCAAATCCTCCTGGATATGCAAGGACTGACAGAAGCCCAGCTCTCAACAGAATCAGTTCAGTTCTACTACAGTAGAAGGGAAAAAACACAGGAAAGCTCTGCAGGAAGACAACTCATGCCTAAGCTAAACTATTTATAAGAAATTGTATACAGCAGCTTCATATATCAGCTGACCTGTTACCACATACAGGGCTGACCAGTGAGCCAGAGACACCACTGCTGTGAAGCAAGTGCAGTAGTGAGAGCAGTGGGACTTCATTGGTGGTCCTCAATCTGTCCCCAGGTTGAAGGATTTCATCTCCCAAGCCCCTACATAGTTCCCATGAGTAGAACCCATTTATTCAGGCTGCAAGAGGGTCCAGAAGTTTGTTCTGTGTGTTGTGAGCTACAATGTAAGAAAGAACTCACAAAAATAAAGAAACAAATCAATTTAAACTATGCTGGAAATATATTAACTCATACAGCATTAATATACAGCATGTGTATTCATAACTCAGGATAACAGAAAAAATGAACTATGTTAACGAATAATGGTTCTATTCTATTTAAGTAATTAAATTACCATATTTACTGAGAATAAAAGGCTATAAAGTGGATTTGCGATATACTGTTAGGAGCTGGGTGAAACCTTGTCATGGATTGAGTTAAAACCCTCTGAGATTAATAGGTGTGAACTCATCCTTCACTTAACATAACAGTGAACATAAGCCCCCATCTAAACCAAAGGATTTGTGTGTCTGAATCTACCCCAGAGCTTTTGAATGAGTATTGTTTTGGATAGGTATGGAGGTGGTGGGGAGGGGAAGAATAAGAATGACCATACTCAATCAGACCAATGGTCATCTAGCCCAGTATCCTGTCTTCCAACAGTGGCCAATGGCAGATGTTTCAGAGGGAATGAACAGAATAGGCAATCATTGAGTGATTCATCCTCTGTCATCCACTCCCAGCTTCTGGCAAACAGAGGTTAGGGACACCCAGAGCATGGGGTTGAAATCCTGATCTATACTCTATGAACTTATCTAGTTCTTTTTTTAACCTTGTTACTGTTTTGGACTTCACAGTATCCCCTGGCAATGAGTTCCACACAGACATCCAGAACAGAAAAGCGAGAGGGAGGGGCAAAGCTATAGAAAGCTTTTGGTTATGGCACTAGTTAAGAGGCTTGGGGGCTGTAAGCTAAGAAACTGCTTCTTTTATTCTTGGTTCTGTCTCCATTCAGAGACACAAGACTTCATACATTCCTTATAAATAAACAAGATTGCACTAAAGAAAATACCAGAAAGAAAATTCTACTTTAATCTGTAACATTCCAGGAGCCCCAAACTTTGAAAAGGGGCAACAATACTTTATAGTTGGGACTATTTTTAATCTATTTCTCTCTTTGGACACTGCACTACCTGGTTTAGATAGTCATAAAAGCACCACTTGTTAATATCCTTGAAAGAGACATAGTTAACAGTAACATAATTTAATATTCATGAAGTACAAAGTTTCTATTTCTATAATTAGTTGTTAGAAATAACCAAACAGGTTGTTCCAGGGTGGATTGGGGAGACGGAACCCTTCATTGCCTGCTCATTCCACCTCCACACCATGAATGAGCAGCGAGAGGGTTACTTTACAATTTTTTTATCCATAACAGTATGTAAATGTATACATTTTCAGCAACTCCCCATAGACTCTTATTTGGTTACATTGACACCTATAAAATGAATATTAACAACTACATAATTAATATAATTATACCCACCCATTTCTTATTTACAGGATTACCATGGAGAGGTCAGGCACATCACCTTAAAACGTATTAATTTTACCCTAACATTCTTTGAAGTAAAGGCATGCCAGGGAGAGAAGGAAGATAGTGCTTTCTTCCCACCAAAAGGCCTTGCACAGAAATAGCAACAGGTATTTTATTAGCCTCATTCCCAGCACAGATGGCCAGGAAGGAAGGAAAAGAAGAAAAAGATAACAGACTAACTAGAATTCACACCAATTAACAGAAACAAGGTTTGCCCTTGTCTTGACCTGTAGTTTAAGCCTGAGCACTTGTAGGAGAGTAAAGAGTTAAAAGCTGGACATTAGTGACATTCATAAATATCCCTGTCACTTTTGGTGCTCTGTCCTGCCAGTCCCCTGCATGTTTAGCCTTCCCCTTTCCCCAAATAATCTCAGTCAGTAACATGGAAACATTGTTTGAGGAATGGCTGCCCTTCTGTCCCAGGTCTTTGAATGTTCCAGGCTGTATAACTTTAATCCCATTCCCTTTTATCTTTCACCTACAATAAGAATTTAATTTTCCTTTCCTTGAAAATTTCATCTTAAAACAATTAATTTCAAGACTATGCTCTTTCTTAGGTAGGATGCTTCTCATAGTTACAAACAGATAATCCTGAGACCAATGGTTCAGAAATCAAACTAATCATCTTAAGATCAAGCTTTCAGTGATTGGTCCCAAGTTGGAGATGAACTAATTGTGGGTACTATCTATACCAAGAACCTTGTTAGACTGTTTTTGATGTATAGCCAGGTTGAGCTCTTGATCAATGAAAGCAGCCACCAGTTTCCTGCCTACACTCAGCACTTGCTGTCTCTCAGCAACCACCATTTTAACTGCATGATGGAAAGCTTTGCCTCAGTTAGGAGCTCTGCAATTAGCCACCAGTAAGGATGCAATGGAATTTTCTGTCACTGGGTACTGCCTCTTGCCCAGACTAGAAACTCCACTCAGTCTCTTAATTGTTTGCCAGGCTTTGTGACTGGAACGTTTGAAATCCAAGTTGTAAACAGTTTCTTTCCATCACTCTTGCCTGGTTTGATCTAGAATGTTAAAAAGTTCTCTACTTTCGTGAAAAACCTCCTGATCATTCTTGGTGAATTTTAATTCCTGATATACTCTGGTTATAGCTGATGATCATGCTTGAATGAATTGTTGACAAAATCCCCAAGGTACGGATTGTTTTACAGCAGTCAGAACTTTACTGCAGGAAACTCTTTAGCTGACGTTCCAGCTCCTACTCTATGAGCTGTTAAACTTTTCCTTGTTAAGAGGGTTCTGTTAAAACTAATAGTAAAATATCTCTGTTGGGGGGAGGGACTGATGTCTAAAAAGAAGCTTTATTAGTGGCCTTTCTATTGCAGAGATAGACATTAGATAATAATTAAATAGCATTAAGCTATTTAACAGAGTCAACATTATAGATTTGATTGACTTTAGCAACATTCTTTAGAAGGGATTTATAAACAAATGGGCAGCCACCTTCTTTGATTCCTCTTTAGAAATGATACAAGGATTGATTATTTTGGGTACTAATTCGATGATTCAGCACCAAGCTTGTACTGAGACTGATTTGTTGATTTGATCACAATTTGATTCTGATTTGACAGCTTTATGTTAGTTCTGGTGACATGTTTCCTTGATTTTATTTTAGTTTAAGAGTTTTAATAAAATGTATAAAATAGATACAATACTTAGTCATAGTTCTTTCAATAAGTAGAATATTTGAGGCCCTGGAGCACAAACCAGTCAGACAATATAAATGCCGGGCCAGCTCCTCCTAAATTTATGGTTCTCAGAGTTGGGTTTCAATTTTATTTATTTCAATCAATTTCCTTTGATTTGAGAGGATTTCTTTTTCCTTTTTCCAGCTGAATAAAATTACAGGCTTGAACATGAAACCTAAAGTTCTAGGGGCAATATAGATGTTTTATGCTTTAAAGATTCCATCTTGAATCAAAAAAGTCCCAAATGCAGTTAAGTGTTTTTTTCCTGACTAGATTGGTTCCTGGGATCATTCGCTCCTCTCTCACAACATAGGGATAATCTTCTGATATTTTTCTAGAAAAGTCAATCTCAGCCAATTCCAAAAACAATTCTTTTGATACACTTTAATAGATTTGTCCAGCACCGTGGTAACTGAAATGAAGTGAGGTTTATTATAGACGATGTTTCCAGGAGAACAGAGATATGCATATATTTACCTGGAAGTATGGGCATTTTTATGGAATATGAAGAATAATGGCAAAATTCTATGCCCTCATCTATAAAACAGATCATCTCATCTTCCCCCTCCTCACAGGGCAGATCCCTTGTTTGCAGTGCAAGTTACTGCTGCGTATTCTGCATTCATCCTATGTGCAGAACTTTCATTGAGCTAATGTAAAATGAGCACACAAAATATAGAACTGAGATCTACAGCATGAATCAGAGATCTGCAGCATAGACTAGGGAGGAGAATTTTCCCCTCAGGATTTAAATTTTTGCCCTCCACTTGTCAGCTAAATAGCTTCGTATAAAACAATGCTTTTTAAAAAAGTGTTTTGTTCTTGAATTGCAGCACATAGTTTGTGGCATGAAAAAAATGACTAACTACACAGTACATTATACATTAAATGGCACACAACAAAACTGTGTTAAAAGAAGGTTGCAAAGTCAAGCTTATGTTTAAGGTTGCAAAGTCAAACACTCAAAAGTAGAAAATACCAGAATTAAGGTGGCCCATGCAGTCTTAATTCAGCCCTCCTGTGTGTATGCATTATGATAGTCTTCAGTTATATCCCAGTTTCCTTGCCCAGGTATTCCTAGTCTCCCCTTCTGGGCAACTGCCCAAGTCCCAATAGCCTCATGTATTTCTAGTCTCCTCCCCTCCCCATGACCAGTCCCACCATGCCTATGGGCAGAACAATGCATTTTATTATAGCCTCATTCTCTGACATAGCTGAACAACTTTGGCTGAAACTTAAATTTAAAAAAAAACCAAAACAACAAAAAAAACCCAACACAGAATGGAAAACTTCACCCTGAAATGACTGGCAAAGATATAAACCACTGAATAAGGCTTTTATAATGGGAAACATCAAGCAATCTTAATAAGAGGTGGTGCTATCAGTCATGCCTATAATAAGCATAAATTTTAGCTGTATCCTATAACTGCTGGCATTACATTAAAAAGGACACACTCATAGCTAAGGGTCTGATTTTGATGTTATATAAACCAGGTTTCACGTGTGTAACTCCACTGACTGGCTTACCTTGGAATTACTCATGATTTGCATCACTGTAAGTAAAGTCAGAAACAGGCTCCAACCCAAATTGTCTCCAGAGCTGAGGAAGGTTCACAAGTGCCATGGTTTCTACAGCCATGGCAGCTTTTCTTGGCTCTGGATCTGATTTTATTCTTCTAACCTATGCTCTTGTCCCTCTCCTTGTTGAAGTCAGTCATTCTGTTCCACCTTATTGCCATACATGGAAAGAAAGTTCTAAGCAATTCTATTGAAGAAGGTATTGAGTTCATCTGGGAAGGTATAATGTGTTTGCTGGACTGAAAATTCTCTCTCCCATTGGTAATGGAAGAAGAAGCCAAATGAATGGATCAGTGTTGGGGGCATGAGGCTCCTCCACAATTACGTAAGGGCAGGCACACCAATCACGGGTAAAAGTGGTCCCATTTACCTAAAGAAAGATATTTGATTTTAAAGAAAGTAAAATACTGTAGTGTACAGAGACAGGAAATGTCCACAGAGACAACTAATTAGCCTCCATCTTGGACACACCCACCCACAACCTTCCTCCCCCCGGAGCATGATGAGTACAGTCTAAGGGCTTCTAACAGTAAATAGCTCTCTTATTTGCTACCAGGTGACAATAAGCAGAATAACAATACCTGCAACATTACAAATACCACAATGGGAAACTCTCTCTGGTACCCTCTTCTCACTGCTGCAATTAAACAAGTGGCTTAACACAGCCTATATGAACCCCAAAGGGAGGTAAAGACGGTAGGCAGAGGTAGAGAGGAGTGTGTGCCTTAGGATGGGGGCCATGGAAAATTGTTTTCTATGCATCCCCCAACTCTCTAAGTATCTCTGCTATTTATGACCACGGAGGAGAGTTTTCCTTCCTGGTTACCTCTTCTTTAAATAGTCTGGCCTGGTAAGAAACCAGATGTGGTCTTGTGTAATGTATACACCTTAGGAGACTATAACTCTCTTGTATTTTCTGGTTTTACTAAGGCCTCAGGCATAGGAAGGCTCTTAAACTTTCCAGGTGCTGGTTCCCCACTGTCTCACTCAAATTTTGTGCCAATGAATCAGATCCCAAGTGAATTCAAATAGCTTGGAATTGATCTTCCAACTTGAAATCTCCCAATTCTGAATTCTGGATTTGAGCCCTTTTTCTAAGCAAATTGTCTTTCATCTCAATTTTTGTGTTTGCTGTAAATTTATCTCAGATTCAGGGCTGAGAGAGATGCTTTCAAAATTAATGGTTAGCAACTGGGTCCTGGAAGGAAACAGAATGGAGCTTCTATATAAAGCTTCTTAAATGAAATTCTGCCCTGCTCTCCAAACTTTCCTCCATAATGATGTTCTCTCACTCTATTTTCTATCTCCATTAAAATAATATAAACACCCAGGAATGTTTTCCTCTGAAAGTCTATTGTATACCTGTAATCTGTCCCTTTCTATTTAAAATGTTAGAAAATATTTACTCCTGGGGGATCTTTGTATGCAAAAGTATCTAACTATAAGAGTTGTGGTATAAATTATTCTATCATTTCATGGGTAGTGATGCATTTGGGTGAGCATTTGCCTCTAAGATCATGTCAACTAAAACACAAATATCTTCAGTGGCAACAATCTGTCCAAAAGCATTTACAATTAATTGCTTCTCTCTGATACTTGTTATACTTGCCTGAAAAATTTCTAGATTAGATGTCTGTTAACTGAGCATTAGGTAAGAATTTTAATGTGATATACAGGATCCTGACTGCTGGGCAGTAATTTGAACATCAGTAAAGTTGGGAGTAGACAGTGGTTCATAAGCATATGTCTAATTATACACTGTTATAAAGTTATATAAAGAGAACTTCAGATTCCTTTCCTGTTAATTCATTTTCTCCTATATTTAGTCTCTAACAGTGCTATAATGAGGGCTTTTTTAAAACCCATTTCAAAGCTTGAAGGAAACCAGAGCTGCTGTCGCCACTAGTAGAACTCATCAGAAGATTCCGTTGAGAGTTTTCTGACAGAAAATTGAGTTTTCAACAAAATGGACCTGGGGGGGGAGCGGGGAGGATTGACTTTAAAAAAGAAAATTTTCAGTCAACCCCCCCTTTATTTATTTATTTTGGCCAAAATGCCTCTTTCCCCTCACCCCCCCCCCAAAATTAATATTTATCACCATAATGTCTAATTTTGAGTTGTAGTTTGGCTACCTCATGCTCCCATTCTCCTCTATGGGCCAGGTCCCCTCATGGGCTACACCTGCCTTGATGTACCATGATTATAGACTCCAAAGATGCACCAGTAGTCATTCAGTAAGAAAAAAGACCACGATGCCTTATATGAGACATAGTCTGGCTAGGAAGTACAACCCAAAGAGGAAAATGGTGATATGTCATGAGCTACCTCTGTGTCCCCAGGATCCTGTACTAGAGCCGAAATGCCTATTCATCTCAACCTTAATGACTGTTTATGTTTCCCAGACTATCTTTGCAAGCAAAATGGCTAGAAACTTACCTTACAAAGAAAGAAAAAGAAGTCACAATTCTCCTTCACTGAACTATTTTAGTTCTTCCAGAACAGGACCAATGGACACAGGCTTCATGATCCTAAGGTCAGCTCTAATTACAGGAGTCTATCCACCTTTTTATCAATTAGGAATCAAAGCTTTCCGTTTTTCTGCTTATAAAACTTATTTTGTATGTCCCCCCCCACTGAAAAAAAACCCAACCCCTTTCCCCCCCAACCTGCAATACAAGGCCCTGCTATCAGATACTGGGCTAGCTTCAATTTAACATCATTTTGTACTAGATATAATTGTACTCGTACATTCTGGTATAAAGTATAAAAATATGTGAGTAGTTTTATACAACTTTCCTGCATTCTTTCATGCTTTTGCAGCAGTCCAGGGCAAAATGCAGAATTTTTAATAAATTGTAAACCAATTGGGTAAAATCTTGTTTAATTTAAAATAACTGCACCACCAAGTTGTACAAAGGAAAATAACTCCTTTATCTTTTGCTTTGATGAATCTGGCTTGTGATCTTCTGAGCTTTTAAAGATGATCAAATTGAGCACAGAACCCAGTGAATCCAAAGCATAGTGGGTTCCCTAATGAACACAGTATGAGGTATTTAAGAATATCTTGAGGGTGACTGCTTCAGTCTAGCTACTATCTTCAAATAGCTGTTTAGTGATCATATGCAATGGGTCACTAATTGATGCACTCATCTGGTAACATCCCCCTCCTTAAGAATTAGCATTGACCTCAGACAATATTAATAAAGCATTGCAATGAGATGCAGATCTCTACTATATTACAGTAAGTTTTATGCTGACAAAGAGCTTCCATACAGATAGCTGATTCTCCATTCCTAGAAAGCTGTCATGGCACAATACAGGTAATCAATATTTAACAATGTGTTCAATAAAATATGACACCTCTCTTTTATTGTGAAGTTTCCTTTTTTTGTAATGTGTTTTTTTCCCATCATTTATGACCACACAAAAAGTACTCACCCTTGCTTTTACTGAGCCCTAAGAGTGAGCTTTCCAGTTATTCAAAGTTAGTTTGTTTATCTTTGTAAATTGTCTTATATTTTGCTTTGTTGTGCCTTTATATATATATATATAGTGGTAAGGTGTGTGGGGGTCCTATTCAGCCCCTGTGAGTCCTGCGCTTTTCCGGCTCCACCAGCAGTGCAGCTGGGGGGGGAGTGAGCCGGGGCCTACTCTGCCCCTAAGACCCACTACCTTTCCTGGGTCACCTCTCCATGGCCCTGTAACCCGTCCATGCCCAGGGTAGCCCACTGATAATGCCAAGGTCAGGGCAGGCTGCAAAAGGAGAGCAAATTCTCCCAGCACTGGTGGGTGACACTGAAGTCAGACTTCCCAACCAGCCACAAACAGTGCTTCTGATTCTCCCACACTGGTTATCAAGAAGCCACTGTGCAAATACACACAGCCCCCTTTACTGCATATCAGTCTCTGGCTCCCAAACTGACACTAGGTCCAGTAAAGAGACCAGTCATTTAAACTCTATGTTCTTTACTAAAAGATTCCCTCTGATCCCAAAGGATCAGCCACAGTACCAGTTCACTATAAGTTTGGATCTTACCCAAAATACCACGCTGCCAGCCAATCCTTTAGTATCTAAAACTAAAGGTTTATTAATAAAAGAAAAACAAACAATAAGAGACGTGTTAAAGGCTTAAAGCAATCAGATATGTACAAATGATTTGAAAGTCCATATACATCAGGTTTCTAGAACAATTGTGGAGTTGTATAGTTCCTCTGGTATACATCCAGTACCTGGATAGGTCTAAGTCCTTCAGTTCAGTTGCAAAGTGTATTGATCCAGAGGTGTGTCCGCAGCTGGACAAGAACAAAGAACAAGACAAAGACAAAATGGTTTCTGTGGTTTGATCTTATATACCCTCTGCCTCTGGCCATGCGGCTTGTAGAACTTTACAGGAACCAAAATGGAGTCCATAGTCACATGGGCCAATCCTGGTCACTCTTCAGGTATGCCTTCAGTTTCTTCCTGGGCCTTTGGCTTCTGTAAAGGACTTGATGGGCCATTAAGCGTGCTATTGTCCTGTGGCCTCTCTGTCTGGGTGTGTCTTTTACAGCACAGTTTGAAATATAGGTATATCAAAGATCTCCATAACTTCCCTCACACATATTACACATGAACACAAATATTATCTTCTTACTCAGCACATTATAACCTTTCTAACAGTACCTGACATGGCATGTCTTACATGAATTATTATGATTTTGACATATTAATGTCAAATAACACAAATGCTCCCCCTCCCCCAAATGCAGTCCGCATGACAGGCCCTGCTGCTTGTGGCCTGCTTGCTGGTACCAGGAAGGAGAGTGGTTCTGCCTTCCTTGGCTGAAGTCTCATGGTGTCATGACAGCAACAGTGGAAGTCCCAAGCTCTGCAAACTACTCTACTCCAGCTGTGAGCTCCCTTCTGGCTGCCCCTGCCTGCCTGAAATGGAGGCTTTTAACTGCTGGGGCAGTTTCCTTGATAGGCCCCAGGTGGCCTAATTACCTTGAAGTAGCCGCAGCTGGATCACCCAGGGAATAAGGCTTTGCTGAGCCTGGGACTAAGAGGCATGCCTGCCTGCACCTTTGCATAGCTGTCTGGTCTGGCCCGGCCCTGGCCCCCCTTCTTTCTTGAGCTGCTTCTTTGGGGGACTCTGCTGCTGCTGCTGCTGCTGCTGCTCCTTCTTCTTCTTCAGGGCTCTGCTGGTGGGCTTCCCTCCCAGCTGGGAGGGGGTGAGTGAGTGGCCCTTCCAGCTTCCCCAGAACCTCTTGTTGAGGTTCTGGCTGCACCTCTCCCCACAGCTGTTCATCCACTCACACCCCATCCATGGCCCCACGAAGTCGCGGGACCTCCTTGTCAACTTCCTCCTAGCCCTGGCTAAACTAGCCATCTACAAGACCAGGGAGAGGAGGTTGGCAGGAGGGGGCTCTCTGCAACTGTGGGGCCTATTTCTGTTCCCTTTTTAATTCACGTCTCTGGGCAGAGTTCCTCTGGACGGCGTCTGCTGGCTCCCTGGACATCTTCAGGGAGCGGTGGGCGCTGCCCGGGGTTCTCTGCTCGGTGTCCCCTTCTGGTTCTCTTCTCTTAAACCTGTGACTCTCACACCTTTCCTGTTTTTTCATCTGTTGTTCCCTGCATTTAATTGGAAACCGGTCCAGTGGCTCCTCCCCCAGGCTGGGGGGGGAGGGCTTTTAGCAGTGGGTGGGCTAGCACCCACCCACCTTCTCTGGTTTTTCAACAGCAGCACCCTTGCATAGCTGTCCAGTCTGGCCCTGTCTCAATATATATATATCTATAGTCATTTGCAAGCCAAGACCTTTTTATGGAACTATGAAGAGAGATACTATGACACATGAAGTTACATTCTCTAACATAAAATTTTCTCTCTACAAACATTTTTGTTTAAATTATGGGTACTGAGACAACACACGTGAACCTCTATTAGTATACAATCTGAACTGCTAAGACTGGCCCTGTGCAGTCTAACTTGTATCCACATTACTACCTAATGTATGAAATAGGAAGACTAGATAGTGAGCAGGAGGAAGCTTGTCTGAAGCTGCTGTGGGCAGAAAAAAACTGGTAGGGTCTTTAGGGGCATGGTCACTTGACTGACAGATCTGGTTCTCCCTCCAGGGAGCTGAATGTGGAATAGGGAGACTTATCATAAGGGCTCTGCAGACTTTCTTGGAGAAGGATGGCAATATTTAACAGCATAAAACCCTTCGGGAGGGAATGTGTGATTTTTTTTTTGTTTTTGTGAAGTGCAGAGCATGTTGGCAGCAATCAGCAAATAATAAAATGTAAAAATGTGGTATTGCATATACGTTCCCAAATTTCCCCATTATCACAGTCTATTCTACTGATAATTCTTTGCCAGCTTATTAATTATTATTCAGCCACTGTAAGACGTGATAAATTAGACTTTTCTTGCTTTTTCAGTTCTTAGAAAAGTTACTTTGATGTGAGAATTAATGATACTGAAGTGCTCTGCGAAAATTTTAATGAAATATTTTAATTGTAAGTAGTTCTAAAAGTAGTTGAGAGAGATTATATTTTTTCTAGAATTTCAAATGCAGCTAGATTATTTTCTATGATTACATCTAAGAAGTGAGGTATATCATAACTAATAGTTTAGAGAATTCCACTTTACTTTGTGTTTAACTTTCTTAACACTTATAATGAGGCATTTTATTTTATCAAAGAAACGTTTATTGTTTATTAGATCAATAAATAAACTGCTTATATAATGTTGATTCCACTGGATAACATGTTTAGGGCCAAATTCTGCCACTTTTCCTCATGTTAAGTAGCATTTTATTCATTTATTTGAATGGTATTACTCATGGAGTAAAGAATATTCCACATGAGAAGGGTGGAAACAAATCTGGCTTTTAATTTATCTGGGAAGCAATCATTTAATGAATGCCAGTTTATGTTCCTCAGAGGCAATCAAAGGAGAAATGAGTCTGCAGATGTTCTTTTAATATTTTGAATCAGTTTCTCCTGATTGATTATGGCAGTTGTATTAGGATTATATAAATTAACTTGGAGGTACCCTGGTGCTTTTTGCAAATAGAAGGTTGTTGACTAGTTCTTGCTTTGGATAAATGTTTATTAGTATCAGATCAGATTTTTGTACAGCTAATTTTACAGTTGGCGAGTAGTGCAGATAGATCTACAAGTTTAAGCAAGTACTAAATAGACATATGAATAGTTGACAAACATCAGCCATTTGCATTAGGGTGAAATTCACGCATAGCAGAAAGAGCCACAGCCACATCCTTTCAAACATTAAAGTCCTGCATTGAGGTTATGGGAGGAGCTGCAGAATCAGTTCCCTGAAAGTCAGCATAGAAGACATCAATGGAAGCAGTCCTGGGAATGGCCAAGACAGGGACTTCATTGTCCATGCTTATACATTGTATTTGCACAAGCATACCACACAAGTGGTAGAGAAGCTATGAGCTTTTACTCAAGATAATAGGCTGGAATCATAGCGACACCATGTCCCATGTTCATTTGCCTACCCCTCTGCAATTCACCAACAAGCAGGGAAAATTAATTTCACCAAAAATGGGGTTTGTAGAGGACATTGTTTGGCCTTCCTGCACAGGGGTAAATTTCCCCCAGGAAGTGATATTTTACTGCATTTGACTGAGTGAAGTACCCTGCAAAAATACTAACACTCCCAAAATCCCCACACTATGATAAAACTGGAAGGAATTGGTTGGGTGTTATGCCAGGCACCACTGCTCACAGCTGCTTGAAAGGTTCTGGATACTAGGTGAGGAATAAAAACATACCCACACCGGCTAGGTGCATTTATCTTTAATCACGGCTTATGCTCCAAACAGCAATGGGAGACTCTATATGATGTAGAGATATAATGTATAATGTGAGACTCTAAATAATGTAGGTCTGCTTCTTCACTGCCTTCTATTGTGTACAGTCATTACACTTGTACAAAGAAAGTGGTGTAAAAAGCTACCAAAACAGACTGATAGCACCCTACATCCACTTTGCATATTTGTAAGAGACTACACAAAGTGCAAGGTGGTAAAGAATCAGGCCCTATCAATTCAAAGAAAATAGGTTTTGATATATGTTTAGGTGTGTGTGTGTGTGTGTGTGTGTGTGTGTGTATAAATAACTAGAACATAACCTATTCTAAAATAGAGAAAAAGCTGTCATTCACTCATCACCATCCTATGCATACACATAATCTACTTTTTTTTTTCAGTATCCTATGAAATTGCAGCATCCACTAAATACAATTTATGGTGTTAAGGTTAATACTGAAACATATTCTGGTCAAACAGGGTTACATCTAGCTGAAAGGATTATGGGGCAACTCTTCAGCTCCTGTGAGTATGCATAGCACCATGAACTCCTATGGATTTGTATCAGATGAGCATTTTATCCAAATTGTTAAAGGTCCCCAAGAGCTGGTCTACTTCCATGGCTCCATAGGATTATGGAATGAGGGCCCCTCCCTTGTGTACCCCATGAGGAGGTGCACAAAAAGCCTTCCTCAGCTGCAGAGTATAAAGTTTACTGGGACCTTTCCTCTTTCTTCTCCCTCCCTGCAAAGTTTGCAGGAGCCCATAACGCAGCCTGATGGGTCTCTACTAATCTTCCGCATAACCATCAAATTTGGAAATAGCTGAAACCTTTTTGCACAAGCATTTACACACACACACACACACACACACACACACACACACACAAACGAGGAAAAATAGAAAAAAAAGAAGCAGAACAAATTTCACACCCGTTCTAGAAACTTTGAGCCTAGGGGAATTTTTCAGTATAAAGGTATGAGTGAAAGGAATGCAAAGGATTCAAATGCAAAGCAATGAAAGGTGATCTACAACATTCACTCACACCTTAATGTCACGTAATTTTGTTATGGAAATAAAAGCTATTTTACATTGCCAAATAACTACATTGTTTTCTTCTTTAAAACTTATCTTGTAATTGGGCTCAGTGGCACAATGGATTGACACAACAACCTTTTATTTCTTAGGGGAAAAACTGAAAAAGGAAAATCCTATAAGGTATTGGGAAAACAAGGTTATTTGTGCACTAGTAATAAGGAAAAATTAAAGTATATGTTAGTGCCAATCCATCTTGCAGTAATGTCATTTGCTTCATATAGAGTGGCTGGGAGGAAAAATCTTTCATTAGGAAGAAAATCTAAAGCGGAGTTAAGAGGTGAACTCTGAACTGACTCATACCCCAGGGAGTCTCATCTAGGCTTCATACTTCTATTCTGATGAACAAGACCATACTTATCTTCACGCACTTATCTTCCTCAACACTTCTTACATTACATATACTTTTAGTCTGCTAACATTGAACATCACTACTTGGATTGTGAGTTGGCCTGGCCCAAAGACACAGGGTTGGAGTGGGGAGTCAGAAGCTTTCCCAACTCTTGGGCTGCTGTGCAAGGACCGTGCTTTGAGCTGGTTTGGAATTTACTGACCTCAGGGTTTCTCCACTGGAAAATGTCAGTTCATCAGAACTCAGATGTTTCACAGAAATTATATGGTTCCGACAAACTTCCCTCAAAAACCAAGTAAGGTTCTGATGGAATCCTGCCTGGTTTCTTGCCAGTTTACTTTCTGGGTTGCTGGGGAGCCCAGGCAGTCCTGTCATACAGACTGTTTCAGAGTCAGGGAGCCTAGACTTTCTGGGTTCATGGTTCCAGGGTAATCCTACCACATAGATTGCGTGGATTGGCTCAGGGCCAGAAGCCTGGAATTCCTGGGAGACCGAGGAGAAGAAAAGACAAGACACGGCTTCTAGACTCCACAATGAGGGAGTTCCAGGCATTAGAGGGCATTCTGGCTGCCTGAATGAGTAACCCAGGGAATCCCCCAAAGTCAGGTGCAGCCTGAGAAGTCTTTGGTAGCTGAGATAGTTCAAAGAATCTACAGCAATTGGGGCAACCTACTGATCTATTTTGGTTTTTATATATTTTTTCTAAACAGTTTTTTCCTTCCCTGGGAATTTTTTTTTCCTTCCCTGGGAAGTTTCTTCCCTTCCCTGGGAAATTATGACATTTTACAATTTGTGCAAAATATCAGAATTTTCTGTGGAACAGAAATTCTGGGTTTTGACCAGTTCCATTCATGAGAATGGTCCCAGCACTCCATGCAGTACAGATACTACTGTAGCTGGAAGGCGAACATGAAAAAAAGATGTAGAAAATGAAAAGGAGGCAGATCATGTTTTCCCTTGCCCTACCTGCGCACACCTGACCAAACTTAAGGGTCGTGCAAAATACATACCTCCCTGCACATTGAGCAGCACCAAGTGGGTCTGACCATTTGTCTGAAGCAGTCTTTATAGTGCTCCTTGAATTACAGCAGCTCTCTACCATTCCCTAGTCAGAGCTTGAAGCCAATATGCCAGAATTTAGCTCTTAGAGAGAGAGAGTGTATTTATTCACTCAGTGGTATTATGAGAAGACTACTTTTGAAGAAGATTTGGCCATTTGCTCTGAAGATGCTGAGGATTCCAGTCAACTGCACACTGAAGTGGAAGTAATAGTTATAGAAGCAATGATATGCAATTTAACCCATGTGACTTTTCCTAGGGAACATCATTTCAAGTTGAAGTTTATGAGCAAACTGCAGCTTCAAATTTTTCAGGACTATTCAAAGTGGATCAACCATTTGTAAAAGGCTTGATGGACTGTTGATAGCTATGCACAAAAATTATAGGAATCACTGCCATTTTGTGAGGTAAGGCTGAATACCAATCAAGGCTAATTTGAATTGCTTTTTCATTTTGATTTGAATATTTTATATATTTCTATAAAATATAAAGTTTTTCTTACTGACAGGACCCAGTATTAATAATTGTTGAAAAAACACCTTAGCTTTATATTTTTACCTGTAATAAAAAAAAAATGAGAAAGGAAAAGTTTTTCTATTCTAATTGTATTTGGTGTTCATCTTCATTTTAATTATATGACATAATTATATCAACAGACATGTTCATCAGACATTCTGTGATCTGGTGACTGAGGAGATTAAAAAAACTTAAATAGAAACTAGATTAAAAATGTCCTGACCCTAGGTGAAAAATAGAATACTTGTAGAAGCAGCATGGACAAAGGACGGGGAGTCAGTAGTGCTGGATTTTATTCTTTGCTGTAACAGTCATTGTGTGTGGCTGGAAGGGGAGAGGGGAGGAGGAGAGTAGAAAGGGAAAGAGAAAGCATTCTTCTCATCACAATGATTTTTCTTCACAGAAGTGATGCATGGGGGCTACAGGTGTTTAGGCCAACTTCCTCTAAATACAGATTTCCGTGACTAACTTAATGTACCTAAGTTTGCAAATGCTGGCCATAAGATTTAACAAAGCTATAATATGACGCAGAATGGATTTTCCTATTGACTGACTATGGTGCTGACAAGTAATCTGTGTTTGTTTAATCTACAAGTGTTACCACTAAGGGTCTGTCTACATAGCAAAGAAAAACCCAAGAATAGTCTATGGCAGCTGACTCGGGTTCGCAGAGTTGAGGCTGCAGGCATATTTCCTGGCCATGTAGACTTCTGGGCTCAGGCTAGATCCCAGACTATGGGACCGTGGGAGGTGGGAGGGTCCTACAGGCCAGGCTCCAGCCCAAACCTGGAAGTCTACACAGCAAGGAAACAGCTGAGTTGGCTGGCATAGGCCAGTCACAGTTTTTTTTTTGCTGTGTGGACAGACCCTAAGTGTCTTGTTCTAAGAATGTATGTCTCTAGTGGATTGTCAAGAAACCCAATACTACTTTATAGTATGCAATACTATTTTATATTTATGCTGCCAAGAGCTGTGTGCATATTTCTGTGTGTACTAAATTGCACTGTATTTGTCACTGACAAATGGATGAACATTAATGAAACATACAAGAATATACATATAGAGTGAAATCCTGGCCTCAGTGAAATCAATGGGAATTTTGCCATTAATTGTAAATGGGGCCAGGATTCATCCTCCTTTGATGAGCAGAGTCATAAAAGTTATTTTATGAATGTCTAGCTTCATGCCATTGTCTCTTTTCCTTTCCAAGTTTGAATAAGTTCTTCATTAGCAATCTTATTTTTACTGAGTGTATATAATACCATAGCTGAGTAATTCATTCTGAAGAAAAATTAAAGAAATGATCGCTTACTGCCCTAATGCACTTCCCATTAAAGAGAATGGAAAAATTTCAAGGGGAGTTGGACTGAACTCTGAGAGATAAAAAGAAGTGACCTAACTGAGGGAGAGATGTCATGGAGGGAAGTTCTCACTAATAAGAGTTTGGCTCAGTTGACTAGCATGCATCACATTCCTTTTTTATGTTACTTGAGTAATTTGAGGGAAGGTTATTCCTGGAGAGATTGTGGGAAGATACATAGGATCTGGAAAGGATTTATAGACTGGTATCATGTATCTCCTGTACTATTTTTTCTAAACTGTATACTTTTAGTTCCCTGTCTTTTAGTTCCACATATATCTTATCCAATATTCATTTTATCTCTTTCCTCTATAGTTTCTATAGCTTTCATGAAGGAAAAAACTGCATGCAATATTCTTGTTCTGGTTACATCAGGCCTTTGTAAAGCTTTTTATCTCAGAAATTTTACATATGATCCTATTCTATAGGGTCTCATGCAAAGCCTATTGAAGTCCACTGAAATTTTCCCATTGACATCAACATGCTTAAAATCAAGTGTTTACATCAAAGAACAGCATTTGCTTTTCACACAGTAGCCTCAAATGGCAAACTCCTCTTTGGAGGCCCAAGTCAGATATTCAATTCTTAAATCCAATTTACCTCATTTATTGACTAATGCTAATTCCCTAGTCAGTTTCCTCTGGAGACCAATTAGGCAAATTGACTAATTGGAAAGGGTTCAGAAAGAGCCTCAAGAATGACTCTAAGTCTGGAAACCTACCTTACAGAAGTAGACTAAAGAATCTCATTCTATAAAGCTTAACATATAAATGGTTCAGAGGTGACTTGAATTAAGAAAAAGATAATCAAGTTATAACATTCATTCATTACTTTAATGAATTCACACAATATTTTAACCTACAGATTTTGTGGCTTGCTCATAAAAGTCTGACTCTGTCCATCTTACAATTCCTTACTCTGTAAGCCACCCCACTGAGCCCATCCTTATGCTATCTGTCATTTCCTCCCGCTCCCCCCCCCCCCCGCCACTGACTCTCACTGCCATTGATTTCAGTGGGTGCTATTCTCAAAGTAAAGCACTATTAAATGAAAGAAAAAGGGAATAATAAAAGGACATTATGCACAAGTTAAACTAAACTTTGGCCCATTGTCTCCCACAAAATATTCTCTACTTTCTTCATTCTTCCTTTACCTTAAAAATTGTACAAAAATTAGTTCAACGTTTTTCAGCCATTTTGCAGTCCTCATTTGCATGTTCTTTCTTCTCATTTTTTGTAGTGGTCTCATATTTCTTATTATCTCTGTATTTCCAGAACCCTTTCATATTTCTTTTGACTTCCCTAGATAGTATTATTCCATTTTGCTTTTTATTCCCTCCCTTACTTTATGTCTGTATTCTTTGACAGCTAGGTTACATCTATTCCGTTCAATCTATTCATGATTATTTTTTCCAAGGTGCAATGAATAATGTAAATGACTTTGCTGCTGTCTAATAGAAAGTACTCCATTGCTTTAGGTCTAGTTCTCCTCTACTTAACTTGCCCCCCCGCAGTGAGTGGTGTCTTTTGATCGACTTTAAGCAGTCTTTACTTTCCGTTCTTTAGAAACTGCATTTAATTGACTATAGTATTTTATTAAAACAGCTCTTGACTTCTTAATTGTAGTAGCAAACTATAGTCTCTAGCAATCATATGGTCTGAGTTTTCTCATGGAAATTGCTTACATAATTTAGAACAAAAGAAAAGAAACAATACAGAAATAAGCAACTCAAATATTATATTACCTTGCATTTCCTTTTTTCAAATAACGTAGCTTTAGCCAAGTAAAATATACATATATAGCAGCAAATGCAATGTTATACTTTAAATACAATACAAAACTTCAGTACATCTACTGTACAATACATTTTGTATAACTGCCTTATTTGAAACTGGTAACTCATCTGATTGTATCTATACTTTGACATAATATACTAATAATATACTAATAATATTCTGCACTCTTATAGTATCTTTCATTCAAGCATCTCAAAGTACTTTACAAACATCAATGGAAAGTAGGAATGTGCCTTTCAGAATTATTACTATTTTATAAATTAATGAACTAAGGCAACTAGATGGTAAAGTGACTTGCCCAACACAATGCATCAAGTAAGTAGCAGAGCCAAGAACAGAATGAAAGGTTAACTCTAACCCTATATGCCTCCCTTACATTAATCTTTCTACTCTATCTTTGACAAAACCTCCATATTTTAAACACACATTCTTGAACCATTTGATTTATAATCTTTTAGACCCTTCTCCTTAGCCCCTTGTCAACTATCTGTTGATGCCTAAAAATAATAAAATGTGTTATTTGTGTGTTCCAATTAAGGCACCAAAAGTTGGAAATTATGGATACTTATAAACACCTTATTGGGTGCCTAAATATGGATTTAAGCGCTGAACCTGAAGCACTCATATCTGAAAATGCTGACCTTGATTTTAAAAAAGACTTTAATAAAGAAGAAATGAAAACACTATAATTCCTCACTTCAAAAAGAAACAATAGATCTGTAAAATAACTGGTAGGTGAACACATTGTAATGATATTTGGGTCAATGCATCATAATGCAATTTGTCCAAGAGGCTTTGTTTGTTTGTTTGTATTTTAATGAAATCTCTTCCTGTATGCTCTGTAGCATTTTAATTCCATTTTGAAATGATTCACTGTGAACACTGTGATTTTACGTTATACATAGGAATGTATGCAATCTCATTCTTTTATTGGTCTGTTGTGCTGTAGCATGCAACTGGGGCATATTTGTGAGCACACAGCATATCACATATTGCCTCAAACATTAATTACAGAATGAAATCATTTGCATGAAATGAGAATTTTAGTTTTGAACCATGATCATTTTCAGTATTAAAAGAATCCTTCACAGACTTGCCTCATTGGTGTTTGGTATATCACACACAGAAATGAATGTAGAACTCACCTGTCCATTAGGGGTTATGAATTTCAGGAATCAATATTTGATCATCATCTCAGCTGAATCTTAACTTTGTGTCTAAAAATCCATGTGGAACAGGTTTCATTTATGTTTTGAATGGGAAGACTATTTTCTGAAAGCCTGTATAATGAATGAAAGTAAAAGAGATGTCTTACATATACAGGTAGGATGCCAAGGAAAGACAAATAAGCTAAAGGAAAATGAAACAGTTATCTTACAGACAGATATATCAGACAAGTCAAAAGCTTCTTGGTTCAGCAAAAGCTCTTGGCAACATCATTTAACACATATTTCAAAAACATTATAGAAAAAATGTTTTAGTGTACTTTATAGAAGCTGCTGAATAGTGATATATTAGATCTTGTTTGATTGATTTCTGTTAACATTAAGGGCATATTGGGTTGCAAAGGGAAAACTAGAATAAGTGCTAAAATAATTTATACAGGCTGTATTATTGTGAGTAGTTTTATTCATTGTAGGAATAAATCTACTACTCTGTCTGAAACTATCAATTAAAATGGTGGCCATTATTCATGAAAATAAATATATAGTGTGTTATTCATGACAGGAGAATGTATCATGTATAAGTGGTCAATAAATCATTTTAGGGGTAGAAGTAATATGGGAAACGATGGCACTTAAGCTTTCAATTTTCATTAAAATTATAACTGTAGCAAGCTGTTCACCAGAGATTCACTCTCTGTTGCACAAGTCTATATTCAGTCTCCTCAAAAAGCAGGCCGAAGTCACTTTCTGTTTCATATTGGACTCAGAAATAAAAAAGTCACACCTTAAACACTCCCTTTCTAATATCTGTACTTCGTGAGTTCTGGATCTGGAGCAGACACAGAAAAGGAGAGAACGCAGGTGAACTTTCTACTGAACCACACAATCTCCTCTGGTTTAGTTTTGGAACATTTACAGGTGTGGTTGAATCTGGTGTTCATGGAGACACTATCTAGTGAGGCTAATACCGGAGGCAGCTACTGTGTAAAGAGAATAACCCACAAAACTTTGGTTTGTGACTTAACCTAGTTTGAAAATAGGAGCTCTGACAGAAATATGAACAATGCCACATTAAATTCAATATCAATATGTTATCATATTAGGCCACTGTCCCCTGCTTCTCATAAAGTCAAGGCCTCTCTCCCGCAACACAATCAGTCTGGGTCTGAACAGGGACTTAGGATGGTTCTCTCATTACAAGAAGTACATTTTCACTGTTCACACAATCTCACCTTCTAATCAACAGTTGTGAAAAGTCCCATCTACCCTAACTGAATTGACTTTATTAGCATTTGCCCTCCCAATTGTTATGTTTCTCATGCTTGGATGTATATATATACACTTCTTATCTGTGGTTTCCACTTCATGCATCTGACAAAGTGGGTTGCAGCCCATGAAACCTTATGCCTGCAGAAATTTGTTAGTTTTTAAGGTGCTACAGGACTCTTGTTGTTTTTGCTGTATACAGACTAACAGAGCTACCCCTCTGGAACTTTTCAATCAGATACTGTTTATTTAAGAAAGTCAGAGAAGAAGCACATGAAGCCAAGACAAAAAAGGAACTCAGAAGTGCAAGTTACATTGTTCTTACAGGATAGAACAGCAATTTTTTACACTTCATCTTTGCTCATTTTTTGTTATAGATAAATGTGTCCTTGTTACAGCACCAATGACCTAATCCCACTCCCACTGGAGTCAATGGTGAAGCTTGCCCACATAGCCTCTTAGTGCCCTCCACACGCTACTCTGATCTTTGGAAACCTCTAGGCCCATTGCTTCACAATCACCAAAAGACATAAAGCCAACTTGATTTACCAGATGAGGATTCCTACAGCATCAGGTAAATGTAGGTGACTCAGCCAGCTAACCTGACTCTACACCACATGTGTAATGTATAGCATAACAACATGAAAGGATTCCATGCTTGCAAAATAAAACTGACTTTTTATTAAGAAAGCTATTTACAGGGATGCTGCAACTGCAGCTAGCATTGAAGCCATGTGCATACAGACTGACTTCCCAATACCTACTTCACACTCCTCCCTTCCAGGTTCCATGCAGGTTGATACAAAGGGTATGGCCAAAACACTGTTACGCTCCAGCTATCCCCAATTGCCAGAATAGCCCCATATACGGCAGGGAACAAATAGAACAGCTCTGCATCGCCTCTAAATTGTGTCAGGAGAAAAACAACCCCTGTTCATCTCCAAGTGCAGAGGTGTAAATGTGACACAAAGACATCTTTTCTTCCCCCACCATCAAATACTTCACTAAGCAATGCTCAGCCTGATTTGAGAATTGGCCCCATAAGTGAGAACCGGAAGAAGAAAGGGGAAACAAACACTGTGTAGATCTCAAAGTAAAGTGAAGGACCTTATCTCATTCCCATTCTGCCAGTTAGTTTTGTCAGTGTCATCAGTGGGGGCCAGGGTTGGGCCCCAAATGTTGTTTAAATTATTTCTGGTATTTGGTATTTTTGGCAGTTTGCTTCATGACCAGTTAGTAAGATCTAATTATTTCTTCAGACAGAGTTTATATATTTTTTCTTGCTGTCAATCTTTTTCTCACATTTAATTTCTCTGGTTGTCATTAATCACTTCCTAGATTTGCATTTTTTGAGAGACTTTTTGTTTTGCTTTGTAAAGAGGGTTTCTTGAATTTTGCCTCTTACAGCTACAATTAAAGTGATGATAAGGAAAACGTTATCAGGTTTTACACGATAGTCTGGCAATAAAGCACCACAGTGTCCCAAGGCAGTTTGTATATCTTGAAAGCTATGAAGTTTTATTTACAATAAACTCATAATACACCATCGAAAAACTGCTCTATCTTGAAAGGGTACACTCTCAGGCAGTGAAAAGAGTTTGAAGAAATTACGCCACCACTTATAGTAATACACATTTCATCTGATATTCATTCAGCTTCTACAAGGGTAGATAAAGCTCTGAAGTTTTAGATAGCTCACACTTGCCTCCTGACCAATAACATGGCCATCAGTAGTGCCATTCAGATCACCCATCATTCCAAAGAGCTTTAAAAACACTGGGTCCCACTGCCCCCCTCCCACAGGAACCCTGCAAATCGCTCTGTAGAATGATTGGTAAGGAACTCTATCTGGAAGACTTTTGGCCCCACCACACAGAATGCACCTTTTACAGATGTGGTCGCAGCAGATCCTCCTAAGGAATTTCTCTATTGTGTTGTGTGAGGGGTGCCACCCAGAGAATTTAAAAATTCTGACTTCCTGAATCTCTGCATTTTTTTTTGAACCAGTGACACATGCATACATTTTTGGATAACCAAGGTTGTAATTTATTTAAAATCCCTAGTTATGCGGGTGAGGTTCAATTTTTTTTTAATTCCTCCCTCTTTCCTCATCCCTTGCCTGATGCCAGCTATAAAGTGTCCTGTTTTATGCTCATCTTAGATTGTGAGCTCCTACGAAGGTGCTGTGACTTTCCTATCTATGTAAATCATCATGACCTGTTATTGCATAAGAATAGTGTGACTAAGATAAGACACTCCAATGCATAAGGGGTTACTTGCTTATCTGGGTAGGGTTATAAAAGGAAAGGGGAAGCTGGTGCAGAGGATGTTGTCATAGGGGAAGGCCTTACGGTGGTTATTACCCATGAGTTTGAGTTGATTTGTTCTGGTTTGGAGTTTGTGTTTTTGGAAATAAAGGAAGCCCCAAGGAAAATGTGAAAAGAAGATGGATAGTTAGACTTTTATTTCCTTCCCTGGCTGGTGAGTCTGCAAAGAGACTTACTGTTAGTAATAAAGTCCAGGCAGTCCTTTACAAATCATGAGCTAGGTGAATCCCTTACCATCACTAGACCTGAATATCACAAAAAAATTTCTATGAATATCTGCTGAAGTTCAAAATTGAATTAATTCCAGCCATTCTTGGGCCCCTTTTGTTCTCTCTGTCCCTGAATGGTCAAGGAAACAATTGTTACTTGCATGAATGCTAGTTGAAAGTGAATCTTAACTCACAGAAGCTTGGTATGCATATCGAAGGTCGTATTTTATATGGGATGGTAAATTACTTGATAGTAGGGGAACAGCTTTCCTAAAACTCCATGTCAGAGCCCTGGTACAGGGGCCATTAAAATTTGCCAAACAATGATTGTGTCCTTCACATTAAGTAATGCACAAGAATTCACACAAATGAAGTGTGAAAGCAAGAAGAAAAAATTAAGTGTATACTTTGCATCCATCCAATAAGTCTTACAGTAGTTTATAAGTGACCCGCAGATTACTTTTTTAAGTTGGGTTTGTGCCCTTTTTTGTTGCTGTTTGTTTTACTTCTTTACAAAGATGACCTGAAACTGATCTTGAATTCCCAGCAAGCTGGTAGACAGAGAAGCCAGGGTTAGGACTAAATGCCATTGTAGGTGAGAAAGACTGCCAACACAAGTATGAAAGGCTCATGTAGAAAGAAAATAAAAAGAAGTAGACAAAGAAGGCAAATAACATCCCAAAACAAAAGAGGATCATTTCTACATATACTTCCCAATCAGAATATACCACATCATTCTATAGCATGAACTCTAAATAATACAGTATATTACAGTGAAGTTATTGAATTTTCAGCTATTACTATTGAACAAATATGTAGATCCCTTGCCCATAGGTGCCTAATAAGAGTGAAGAAATTCCCGTTGAGAGGCAGAGCTGAGAACCCAACTCTCTTCTTAACGTTTCCCATTGGCTCATTTAGGCAGCTCCTCACTCACTTGTGAATCCAATTCCTAGGTACAGGATAGGGATGAAAACAGTCGTTAAAAATCCATTTAAAAGTTCTAAAAACGAAACATTTAAATGGTTAAATCTGAGTGTGGGGGGGGACCTGGGCGCTGTTCTGCTCCTCACTGCCAAGCGAGAGCTGCCTAGCTACGGCTGCTCCATTTGCAGATCCATAGCTGAGCAGCTCTCACTGGCCAGGAGCTGAGCTGAGCCCAGCTGTGGCTACTCCCTCTCACCCCTGCTGGGCTCTGCACCTCCCCTACTCCCACCACCCCACTGGGTTCCGCGGCTCCCCTACCCCTCCGCTGGGCTCCACGCCTCCCCGCGAGCCACAGCTGCAAAGAATCAGGGGGAGCCAAGCATCTCTCCCCCCTGAGTCTAAATGTAATCAGCTGTTTAAAATGTTTAAACAGCTGATTACCATTTAAACATTTAGGCTTTTACATCACTAGTACAGAATCATAGAAGATTAGGGTTGGAAGGGACCTAGGGAGATCATCTGGTCCCATCCTCTGGTGAAAGTAGAACCAACCCCAACTAAGTCATCCCAGTCAGGGCTTGGTCAAGCTGTACCTTAAAAACCTCCAGGGATGGAGATTCCATCATCTCCCTAGGTAACCTATTCCAGTGCTTCACCACCCTTCCAATGAAAATGTTTTCCTAATATCCAGCCTTGACCTCCCCCACTGCAACTTGAGATCATTGCTTCTTGTTCTGTCATCTATCCCCTCTGAGAACAGGAAGCTCCATCCTCTTTGGAACCCCCCTTCAGGTAGCTAAAGGCTGTTATCAAATCCCCCTTCATTCTTCTCTTCTGCAGACTAAATAAGCTTAGTTCCCTCAGCTTCTCCTCATAAGTCATGTGCACCAGCCTTCTAATCATTTTCATTCCCCTCTGCTGAACTCTCTCCGAATTGTCCACATCCTTCCTGTAGTGGAGGCGGCCAAAGTCATTTTTGAAAATAGGACTTTCTACAGCAGCAGGATCCACACATACAATTAGTGAGCAGTAGGTAATGTAAGGTAGTTTTCCCCCCAGCTTCCCGCATGCTGTCTGTGTGGACCCTACTCCTGTAAACTACAAGTTCCATAGTGTGCTTTTATCTAGCGGGATAGCTGAACTGTGCACTAAATGTTTATAAAGACAAGCCCCAAGTGATTCAAGTCACTTAGGCCTTGAGATATTGATCCTAAATACCTTTAAAAAGTTGGGCCTCTGGTGGTAACTACTCTAGAAAAATTAATACCCACTTCATAGCATCTTCCAACAACAGTGCAGTTCTACCATCAGCAGCAATGTTGTAAGCAGTAGTATAGGTAAGTCTCAAGTATTTTTATCACTGTGCCATGAAAAATACCTGAGCCCTATCTACGTTAGCATCTTAGCACTTGTGCGGCTTCAGTGTTGCTAGCTGTTACTGCAGCATGGGTACAATGTCTTCTAGTATAGGTGTATTCAGCATACACACACACACACAGACACACAGTCAACCTTGAATGGTCAGACTTGTGGGGAGGGAAAGGGATGGGCTCCCAAACCACCCTATACCCAGTCTTGCATTCTTAGGACTACAACAACCCTAAACAGGAAATATTTGCAGTGGGTTAGCGTAGCAGATGATCCCCTGCATTGGGGCCCTCTGTTACCATGGAGGAAGGGACAAGATTTTGGTCTGTTCCTGTGAGTTGCTGAGCATCTTCACCTTCCCATGTCTCCAATAGGGATTAAATATGCTCAGCACCTCACAGGAAATGTTTGTGAGGTCAAGCCCTTAGTTTACACTAAAGCAATACCACTTTTTAATGCAACTTTTTTTTCCCATGCAATCACAGATGGGATTTTCAAACCTAGAATTTTACAACTTTAGATGAGTTACTGTAATTACATCGCACTAAAGCTAAAACAAAATACAGCTTTCCTCGCTATGAAGTGAAGCCTACAAGCAGGTTTTCCACTGTCTGAGAATGATTTACACTTGTACCAGTGCTCCCAACGCTCAACCAAACTCTGATGCACATGTGGTCAGTATTCATGGCTCACAAAAGAAGACTAAACATTTTAGATACGCAATCAACCCCTCCTTTAACCAAGTAAATTGCTATACTGAGAACTTCATTTCTCTTTAACAAGGATAACCTGATGAAGGCAGTTATCAAGACTCAAGACAAATTGCCAAGCAATGAAGCATGCTGCACAAGCTATGTTTTTATATTAATTAGTACAACTGGAATAGCTTGTAAACTTGAATGCTAGTTAAAAGAAATATCTCAGGGATGGGGATAAGGAAAAGAAAATTCATTTTTTCAATTTATTAATTTTTTATGTAGACAAAAACAAATGTAAGACTGCCTGGAGATTTGAGAGCACCTTCACCGGGGAAAAGAATTTGATAAAGATAGAAAACATGGTTGGGCTTTTCTGCAAATTCCCTCACTGATAAATGAATACTAATGCTTAACAACATCTAATGAAGACCAGTTTGCCATGCAATAAAGTCATCAATGATGAACACAAAATGGAGCATTTGTAAATACAATGTAACACAGAATGATAAAGCACATCCAATTTATGCAAAGATGTGCTTGCAGCAGTACGATAAATAATATCCGCATAATCAATTACTGGAAGAAAGACTGATGAAATAAATTGTTTTCTGGCAATTTATGGAAAACAAGCCTAACACAAAAAGGACAATTTGACTTTAGTTTTAGTGCTTATCAGACAATCTTGTTAAAAAAGACTAAACATATTAATGATTCAAGGGCACAATATTTATAACTGTCTGTTTTCATTAGTGATGGCAAATTTTACATTGGATGAGGACACAAACGTCCTACTCTCAATTTGAGAAGCAGGGAATTCAGTGTAACACCAGGGATATAAAATGTTTGCTACCCACTAGGACATGCTAAGTTAGGTTTTAAAAAAAGCCTAGAATCTCTATAAGGATTTGAATTAACCATAGATTCATGCATGCATGCATGCATTTATGGTTCAATCCTGCAATTGTTGAAGTCAGTGGCAAAGTTTCCACTGATTTCAACAATTCAGGATCAAACCCTTCAGGAAATGTAGGAACCTTGTACATTTGCAAAAAATGGCATAAAAGATGTACTGTTTTGACCTTTGTCAGTATTCTGTTATTTGATTGGATGGCTATTTTCCCCCAGGGCTTAGAGCATCAGTATACTATAATGAAAAGGTAGGGGATGGACAAACAACTGACTTCCAAAATATTTAAATGTATGGCATTCCAGCCTATGAAGGATATTAAAATGGTTATTCCAGAATATGTTTTATTATGAAATATTTCAAGGATAAATGAAATACTGTGTTCTTCCTTATTGCCAACTGAACACCATTGGAATCTGTAACTCTTTATTTAGTTACTGAACAGACAACACAAGTTCCAGCAAGCCAAGCTTCTCCCGTGATTATATGCCACAATCCTGACTTTTAGCAGCACAAGTAAGAGGAAAGGTAGGAAGCAGTATGGCCCAGTGGACAGGGCTCTGGACTTTTATTCAGAAGACCTGGAATAAAATTTGGCCTTACTGAGGTCAAATATGAGTTATCATATTGACTGTATTGGGGGGAAGAGGGTGTGTCAGGATTTCACTGCTGGATTCTACCCCTGTCTTTGTTACTGGCCTGTTGGGTAACTTTGGGCAAGTGACTTCACCTCTTTGCATCTCAGAGTCCATCTACACACGAGGAGCTAGAAGTGTGATTCCCAGCTCTTTAGACAATCATGCTAGCTCTCATCTGACCTAGCACATTGAAGATACTTGTGTGACTGCAGCAGTATGGGCAGGTTCAGTCCTAGCATAGGCAAGCTGCCCTGAATTAGTGCCCATGGGGTTTAGTTTTGAACTCAGAAAAGCTAGCCCATACTGCTGCTACTGCACTACCATGGATACATTACTACTTTTAGCATGCTAGCTCAAGTATATCTAATGCGCTATGAATCACTGTTTTTGTTGTTTTTTTTAAGAGGAGCTTTGAGATTTGTAGATGAAAAGTGGTATATAAGCACTAGATATTTTTTCCTTGTCCATGCCCATTCAATTTTGGCCTCTTGCAAGCCCAACAACTAATAAAATTCCTTATCCTGAAGTCCATCTGCAGACTAACATCCCATTTTTTCAATGGAACTGTAAAATGGATCAACAAGGTGCAACTTTGAATAATGGTTCTATTTATAGGTATTGCTGTGCGCAGGCACAAGACTCAGGTCAAAGACCACTTTGAACAGCTACCATTTAGTAACTTTGGCCACAACTGATCTGGGCTACAGTAGAATCCATCATCCAGGAACAAAAATGCTGTGTTATTTCTAATCCTCTGCTAGACAGTCATTATGGCATAGTTAGGAGTGTCTTATTTTCTAACTAAACCATATTTTGAATAACTAACCTTTCTAATTTTCTAGAACTACATACATTTTTTAGGCCACTGTTTGTCCAGGTGTTTAGATAGCCACCTCATACTTTCCGTGTGTCCCTAGCAATGTTTGATAAAATCGTTGGACATCTTACACGTCACTGTAGTGGAATTTTGATTACCCCACATCCTGATTAATTGAAATAGATTTTTCAAAGGTCTAATATTTCCCCAAAGTTTTGACATCAGCACATAACTCTTTATGCACTGGTTTCACTGCCCTAGTGCATATGAGTTACATACAGAGGCCTTCATGCGTGATTCAGGAAATTAAAATTCACTGCACAAAGATTTATATGCATAGGTCTGGCCATCACATAAATATATATATGTACTGAAAACCTGGAGAACAGCTGCTGCATCTCATACGGAGCCAAGCAGCTGTGATGAAGACAACTATCCATCTATTAACAGAGTGAATCTGAGGGTCCCAAGTGCAGAGAGTTTTAAAGCAGGTTGAGTCTGTTCCTTCATTACCAAAACCCTTAGTGTTCTGAAAGTTTCCAGTGTCACCTGAGACCTTTGGATAACTGGGCTTCATCTATATTTAGTTTTCCTCAATTTTGAACCAGTATGATCTGTTATATGTTGAGGAATCTAACCACTATTTTTGAAATGTGTGGAAATGGTGGTGAAAGTGGTTAGAGACTGGAAGTTAATTACAAAACAGGAAGTGGCCATGAGAGTAAATATACTACCCTTATGCCAGACACTCTATAGTCAAACCTCTAATCCTTTAGAGTTTCACTCACCCCTGATGAAAACTTATGACTAAAATGAGCTAGTAATAAACTGTAAGCATTCAAATTCTAAGGATAGTAGCATTAAATAAAAACATCATATTCATTACCTTCTGAAATTACATACCGAGATAAAGCTTAGTTAGCACAACAAAGGCTAAATTGGGGCTTGTTTCTGCACCCTTAAAGCCAATGAGAGTTTTGCCCTTGACTTTAATGGAAATAGCAGTGCCACATCCTCCTTGTGTAAACAGACAGCTCAACTGACATCAGTGGAGCAACACCAATTAGCACCAACTGAAGATATGACCCTTAGCAAATAGGTAGCAAGATTTCTAGCAGGGGTATTGCATTTCTCAATTTGACAAGAATTGGACATTCTGAGGTGAAAGCTCTGTACATCAAGATTTCCAGTAGAGGGAAAGTTGCATGTTAAGAGTTTGGGAGGAAAATACTCTCATAAAGCACTATATTTTCACAAGGAAATAAAACAATGGAAGTTTGCTCTGGACATCTTTAAAGATCTCAGAAAAGCTAAGTGCAACATAGAATCCAGGGGACTCCAGTTGTTTCAGGAGAAACTCTATAACCCATTTTTCACTCCACAGGTTTGTCTTTTTGAGAAGATGAGACTCTCTCCTCATACATGTTATATAGGATGCTATGAATTGTTTTAACAAGTTGAACAGGTACAGTTAACAAAGAAGGTTACACTTGGTGATTGTGAACATTTCAAGCCTTTATTCCAATATTCACCATAGTAAAGGAGTAGAGGCAAAAAAGGAAAATACCTGATGAATAGATATTAGTCCAGCACCTGAACATTCAAGATTTGAGGGCATTCACACTCCATATGATTTATTTTTGTGAACTAAACCATGTGGCTGGGGATCTGTGAATGGGGAGGAGGCACGAGCCATGGAACAAACACAGGTCATAGAGAATGTACTGTCACCTCATCAGCCCTTCTGGAAATCTACTCAGAAATGAATACATCCTTTAAACAACTTCTATTACAGCATCAACTTCTGAGCAGAACCTCCTGTGCTGTGGAATCACCTTTGAAGAGGCCTGTTTAAGTGGCAAGCAGGAAAAAATCCTGGCAGCAAGGCTCCACCTGCACCATGCCTATGAAAGCTGATGGAGCATTTCCAAGATCTGAGAGCTAGCGTGAAAACATAGTGCCCCCATGTGGATAAATCTCCAAAAGACAAACAGATCTCAGGGAATCCATAAAGTATGGGGGTTTAATGCATTGTTTGTTCTGTGGGAGGGTCAGAAGCAAAATTTTCCTCCCTTGATGGGGCAATCTGTTTTTTGTTTGTTTCTTTCTTTCTTTTTTAAAAGCCACAAGGGAACCTTTGTTACTTCCACTCCAAGCCTTCTCCAAAGAGTTTTTTCTTCTTTGGAAGAGACAATCTGACCCAAAGTGTTTGGAAGCACTTTACAGTTACAGGTGTGGGGTCTAATATGAGCCAGTATACTGCTGGTCTCATTAAAGGGGCAATGGAAAGAACAAACTGGCTATTAAGCTAAGTGTTTGGCCACAAAATATATTTTGATAGATGCCTCCAATTTTGTATAGCTATGGAGAAAGGAAGAACTAGAAAACTTCTGTAGAGACTTTAAACTATAGAGTTGTGTACTGGTAGTGGCACAGACACAACTGCCAAACTGACAGCAAATTCCACTAAGACTATAGTATTTGGATGTCAGGATATGAAGAATGGAAAGAGCGCTAATAACTACAATTTTATTAAACTGTAAAATAATGTGTTACTTTTTTTCTGGTCTCCATCCTATTCTTCTTGAAAAGGCCTACCATGAAATTATTTAGGAGGAAGAAAATAATAAAGAAGGAAAAAGGATATATTGTGAAGATGGCTTTAAAATTGCACATTTATAACACAAAGGTGATGCTGAAGGCTAACAGATTCCTAAAAGTTTAAGGAACATTAATGTTGAAAGAAGAGAAAATTCAGTCTCATATGACATAGCAATCGTATCCTGGAGATGGGCATTATACTTGTTTAAGTATCCCTTTAATAAAGAAATACCCAACTGTTCATGGTGTTATGGTGTTTTTTATGGCACAGTGACATTTAAAAGGGGGTATAAAGCCAGCGGATCTGGTCACATGGGAATACTTTTAATGGAAGGGAATTGCAAAGCTAAAACACAACCAAGGCGATGGTTCTCAGTGCAGGGAGCATACTGGGTGTGGCCAGGACATCACTGTGCTCAGTCTATTTCCACTTGCTAAAATGGCCCCTTTTCCCTTTTCAGAAGAGACAGTTACGAGGTATATGTTAGTTGGAATAGTTTAAAGACACCAGAAAAAACACTTATTGCAAAATATACCAGAAAGTAGAATCCGCTCTTCAAACTGTTCATTTTGTGACAATGTGAAAAGAGGAACTTGCTTTCTTTTTATAGGATATAAGGAATACAACATATATTTCTCTAACACTGTATATTTAACTAAGTGTCCATGTACTAAATTAAGTGCTGGTAACAGAATAAAATATATGGATATGTGCAAGACAGAATAAGTTTGCCAAGAGGAGGAGGAACATCAATTCTTCACCTGTGTACATCTGCATTATTTTTAGGAATGTATTTAGCATCCCTGTTCTATTTTATATTTCTGCCTGATTGAATGCACAAGTTAAATCAAAAGGAAGCTGTAAACAGGGGTTGTTAAGGATCCCAGAAAAGGTAAAACAGTGACACAGATAAAACAGACTCTCAGGTACTTACTTTAAAGAAATTAGGACAATAGCTGGACCATCAATTGATACTATCCAAATTAGGATTATTTTTCTCTTCCCAAAACTAGGGAAGAGATCAAAAGACCCTCAAAGATTAAAAAGGTGTTCCTGGTAGAAAAAGAAGAGGGAAATAGCCAGCTCAGTTAGAAGCTGACAGAGGGACAGTGTCAGCATGCAGGGAGGCTGACAGACTGGCATGAGAGGCTGTAGCAAGCTAGATAAAAAACTTGGTGCCCAGAAAGGAGAAGGGGACACCAAAGCTAAACCATGTCTACCTAAAGACTTGAAAGGAATGCCAAGCTTAGGGAAAACATTTATAGATTCATATAATTCTCATTTTTAAATCTACTTCTCTCAGCTCTGTGTACCATTTGGGCAAATAAATCACACTTTGTTTAGAAATAGCTTCTTTGTCATGGAACCATTCCACAGCCCTCCAAAATAGAACTCTGGCAGGTTCCAAGCCCATGCTGAATAATATGGTTGACACCCAGAGAGGTGTAACTCAGAGACCCAGTTGGAGGAGTGGTTGGTTTGCAGGATCTTGCCCTCCAAAAAAGTCAAAGCATAGGTCTTCAACTTGGAAATTTCACACTCTGGGGACTGCAAAAGTGTTTCAGAATGGGCAGCCTACCCAGTGATCAAAACAACTTCCTTTAATAGAAGAAATATTTTTCCTGTCAATACAAGTTTATGGAAAAGGTGATAAGAAAATTAAGACAGAGTGAAGGATTTAGATAGCTCTACACTTCAAAATCAGATTGAAAATACCAACTAATTTTTATCTTAGAGATTTTATCACTTAAACGACCCCTGGCCCATAGCTCCAGGGACCCACTGTAGGGGTTAGCTCATCTTCTGAGGCACAGCCTATCCCAGTAACTCCCCACCCTCTTCCTGTCCTCTGACAGTGGCCTTTATAGCACCAGATGTAAGCCAGCCCTCTTCAATTGGCTTCAATTGACTTCACACAGCTGCTTTGACACAAGGGAACTGAACCAACTCTGCTTGCAGTAGGGTGACCAGATATCCTGATTTTATAGGAACAGTCCCTATATTCAGAGCTTTTTCTTATATAGGTACCTATTTACTTCCCATCCCTGTTCCAATTTTTCACACTTGCTATCTGGTCATCCTAGTTTTCAGTGTCAGCCACCCTGAGATGGTACCTAATTGTTTTGATGGGTTTTTTTTAAACCATGAAAAAAATATTGGAATTTTCATTGAAAAACTGAATTTGAAAACCAACAGATTTATTGAAGGAAAAATCCCCAAACTAGCTTTTCAGATTTTTTTTTTTAATTAAAACCACCCCCAAACTGGTGATGAAAAAACAAACAAAAGACAGGTTCTACAAAAGTTATTTGTAGTTCAAAAGGCATTTTCAACCAAAAAAGAATTTCAGTGACAAATTTTCAGCCATTTCTTCTTACTTCATGAGAACTACTAATAAAAATGTTGGCTATTTGCAATTATATACATTCTAATAGAGATGACTTCTATACTATGTATTCTTGCACTGAAACAAAACATATCAAGCTAGACAGATAAACAGATAAATTGGCTAAAATTCTCCCCTGCATTCAAGATGCTATGTACCCTGCTCCCAATCCAAGTTTGCTTCAAACAAAATATAATACACCTGAGCATAGGGAGATCCTGAAATGGCTAAGACCCAGCATAATTACTACTATGTCCAACCCATCGCAGTGTGGCTTGGGGAAAGGAGGCGTGGCTGATAATTCTTTGTGCTCCATCAGTCTCCAAACATCGTAATAGCAATTTTCAGAGGAACAGCCATATTGCTACTCTATCTTGTATTGGGGATCAGCCTGGCACAATTTGGTCCCAAGATCAAAGGAATGCTGGAAATCCTTTTGCACCCATTTCACTAGCGCTACACTGCATGATTCTCAGCAGGAGCCAAGAATCTGGGACGTTATGTTGAAAAGATGAGCCATTCAAACTTTAACATCCATTTAAAGTTAATGTATAATTGAATTCTTATGGCACTGCAGAAGTCTAACTATCCTTATTAAAACTAGATACATTAATTAGGATCTAAAACTGCAATGAACAGTTACTGGGTTTAATCTTTCATTAATGCAATTTGCCTTTTTATTTTAAAAGAAAAAAATCTTGGGAAATCTGAATGTATGTATCTTGGGAAAGTCATGAATGTAAAGAACTGCCCAGTTCCCAAAAAGCATGTGAGACCAACAAACAGTGGTTTCCAGTGAGATTACTCACTCACTTCAAGTTTAACACATACTTAAGTTCCTTCCTGCTCCCAGGCCTCAGAGCACTAGCAAGAACTAAGCATACTGTATAGTGCAAGCAAGCCCTGTGCAAGCTTGCCTATACAACCTCTGTCGGTATATTCCATTTTGTCATACTGATAAAATGTCACTGCTATCGTAACTTGCATACTTTACTCAGTAGAGTTTTTGTGGAGGGGTTTCTGATTTGGTCAAATGCCCACTCACTGCAAAAGGCATAAGGAAAGAATGGACACATTTTTATTTGCAACTCATGTCTCTGGAGTAAAAGGTTAGTCCATTAACACACAGTACCATCCAGGCCCTGCAATTTGCATATTAAATAAATGGAAAATTTTAAATTAAATGGAAGAGACAAGGGTTACTCTAGCAACTAGCAAGATATGACAACTTAAAAACAATATTTTTGAAAACAAAATTGCTAGCACTAGGAAGCAGGAATGTTTTCCAACAGAAAGGATTTCATAATATAAAGCTGAATTCTAAAGGGACGCCACATTTTTGTGCCTACTCAATTAGCAATTTAAGTACAGCCTTTAAGGAATTGCTGATGTCCTTTAAGGAATTTCAGCTGTCCTTACGCCAGGGAATGTTGCTTTAGAAATTAATTTTTTTCCAAGTCTTAATAATTTTCATTACTTTATAATGTAGAAAAGCATATCAGTTATAGAATCTCAATATCCTGTGACTAAATGTCATTATATAAGTGAAACAAACTTGACTTAATGAAATTTCACCTGGTGCTTGGTGGATTTGTATTTACATATAATAAATAAGCTTGGAGGCATTTTGTTTGTATATGGAATAACAAATATTTTCTGAAGAATTACCATGCTAAGAGAGAGTCTCTATAATCCTCAACAGAAGGAAGAAATAAAAAAACACATTAGGGCAGCCTTCACCCCACAGAGGAAGTTGCACTAGCTACCTACCAGTGCATTCCCCTGGCTCCCCATTCCCCTGATTTCACATCAGCCTTTTCACTGGCATGGGGATTCATGAAGAGAAGAGGGCCAAGACTGAGTGGTGAGCAAAGGGCAGGTACAGGGCCAGGGGACACAAACTTCTTCCTCCCCTTCCCTCTTCAATAGCCCACACCTATATCCAAAGAAAGGTGTAACAGCTTGAGATTTTGTTACCATTCCTATGGACCCCTTTCTCTCTGTAATGATTCCCCTCTTAAGGGCAGTCCCTGTCCCAGCCACGATAAGGATAAAACGTACACAAAGCAAAACCAAGGTGAGGAAAAGCTTTTAAAAACAAGGTGGGGGAAACACGGAGTATCCAACTTCTTTTCCTCTGCTTCCTATGCATTTTCCTGCAGCAGTCACACAAGCAATAGAGTGTGCACTCAAGAATACTTGCACAAAGCAAATGCAAGTGGGAAACAGACATTGTTGAAATGAATCAGTTCAGAAATGTAAACATCTCTTCAGAGAAAATGATATAGTATTCACCCTGCTCCAGTGCAAACTGTCTAAGAACAGGTCATGTCTTCATTTCTCCAGCTGTTGTCTCTTGTCTTATACTTAGACTGTAAAATCTCTGAAGCAGTGACTATCTTTTCTGTCCTGTGTTTGTACAGCAACAAGCGTAATTGGGTCCTAGTCCATTGCTGGGGCTCCTAGGTACAAAGGTGATGTAAATAAATGTGTCATTTTTGTAAACATACACACTTTGGGCAATATTATGAGCTGGTGTTTAATTGACCTAGCTCTATTGACTTCAGTGAAGCTATGCTGATTTACATTAACTAAGGATTCAACCCAGTCTGCTGTTCATATGTGAATAAAATATTTTCTCCAAAGAAAATATTTATAGGTTAATAAGCAAGAGAAAATTTGACGAAATCAGGGTATCCATTTTTAATATAATGTTTCTCAAAACAATTAGGCAAAGCTTTAGCAGAAAGAAAACCTAAGTGCTATTTTTCTCTTTTTCGTATAGTAATAACTGTAATGGAAAGTTACATTACCCAAGAATTAGAAGTGGGCAATCGAGGAAAAATTATTACTTAAAGAAGCGATGTGATTTTGAAACAAGAATTACAAATTGATAGTGGATAAAAGGCAGTGGGAAGGAAACAAACTTGGTCCTTGATCCTGTAATAAGCTGCACATGGATGGAGTCCTGCATGTAAACAGAGTCCATTGCAGGACTGGGACCTTGGTCTTTTATCCACTATGGCCCTGATCTTGCAGACACTTATGCATATGCTTAATTTTATAGCAGGTGTAGTCTAGCTGAAATCATTGGGACTTCTGGTAGTCAAAAAGATAAGCACACATGAGTATTAGTGGGATCAGGATTTAACTCCTTGCTCTCCTCCTCTCTCCACATGCTATGATCCTGCAAAAAGGGCTGTGTGCAGATCTGATGTCAGTGGGAATCAGATGGTCTTGCACTGGGCCCAGATATTCTTCCACTGATGTCAAGGATAGTTTTGCCATGGGATTTTTGCTGTAGCAGCTTTTTGGGTTGTGTTTTTGGTAGAATCAGAGCCTTTATATCTTCCCCCTGCAGCCTCCATAGGAATTAGAGATACTTTACAGTTGTGGATGAGATAGGAATATATTTAAACTTGAACATTTGATCTTTCATAATGTCACAGGAAAAAAAAAAATGTGTCCCATAGATTTCAATGATCATTTATAACCCGTCATCCCACTCCTACTTTTCCTTTACCATTAAGGTTGACCGGATTTTTTTTACTGTTTGACACTAAGAAGTGTGGACATACAAAGAAAGATGAAAGTACACTCCTGGTTAATAAAATTCAGCAAAAATTAAAGCACAAATGCTGGTTAAAAAAAACTTCATTCAAGAATAATGAACCAGTAAGGATCAAAGGAGAACATTAGAAATCAGGGACAGGAATATTTTAAAAACAGAAAGATGAACTGAAATTTGGTTAGAGAGGAGCAAGATGTTGCACATCATTATCTAATTTAATTTTATCATTTTCACACTTGCTTTATTATAAAGAGCTTGACAGGAAATTAGAAATTCAGAAGTTTGATATCATGCAGAGAGGTCAGTTAGCACGTCCGCTGAACAAAAAACCTCAATGTATATATTAAATATGGTTATATTTCACATCTAGATTAGATTTAAAAATATGGAAAAAAGTAGGATTTTATCTTTGGGTACAACTATTTACAAGGTTTTTGTTTAATAAGGCTGTCTCAAACTGTCACTCTAAAGTTTTAATTTTTTTAATTTAGAAAAAGTGCATCAGCTGTCGGTTGTGTGTCAGAGAAAATATACACATAGGAACTTCCATGCCACATCAGACCAGTGCTACATTTAGCCCAGCATTCAGGCTCTAACAGTGGCCAGCTACATTAGAGGAAAGGGCAAGAAAACCCATAATAGACAATTATGGAACAACTTGTCTGTGAAGGAAGGGTCTTCTGAACCAGCAGCTATTTCAAGCCCTGCAATTCAAGGGTGTAGATTCATTATTATATTTATACACAAATGCTATCCTAGTTACTGTGGGTGTCCTCATAACCCAACTAAATATATAATCCTAATAAGATTTTGGGTTTAGTGGTATCTTGTGGCACTGAGTTCCACAGGTTAATTGTACATTGGGTAAAAAGTATTTCCTTTTATCAGCCTTAAATTGTTGCCTATCAACTACTCTGAAGGTATACTTGCTCTAGTATTATGAGAAAGAGTAAAAGTGAGTGCCTGGTTTACTTTCTCTGTACTATTCATAATTTTGGATCTCCCTCTAATGTTACTCCTCTAAACTAATTATTCTCAATCTCATCAGTTATTCATATAGAATGTCACTCTAATAATTTGTCACCATTTCTTCAAGACTATGTGACCAAAGCAGAACTCAGTATTCTCAGTATATGAGAGCATAAAAAAGAAAGATTCTAGTCGTTTATTATTTTATTTATTTTCTAGTCCATTTTTTATGCAGTATAGACGTCTGCAGACTTGACTATTACCGAGCATTGAGCAAATGTCCATGACAGGAGGTCTGGATGTGCAGGAAACAAGGCACAGACTACAAGACTGGTTTAGTGTGGACATCTGCAACTTTATTAAATACTTCCAAAAAAGTAGGGCAGAGGTGTCAAACTACTCTGTCCTCGCCTTTAACTGGCTAGGCAGTTATTTAATGGGTCCAATAAGTATACGCAATTTAACAAGGAGTGTGAGCCAATGACACTTAGCCTTACCCATGGATTCAGCCCATGTTGCAATCCCTTGCTGTCTCCCCACATGTGGGGGGTAAGGGTGCACACGCCCCTGGCTCAATCTGCATAAGATTTCAAAACACCCTCATCCCAAACCAATCCAGGTTGGTCATAGTCCCCCTGAGTCCCATGCTTGGGTTTACTCTACTATCACATAACTCATTAATTCCAGCTCTTCATACTAGACAGCTGCTGCAATTTGCAGTAACATTTTGTGAATTTTTCTGTAACTTTGTTTTCCTTTTCATTCTAACTGAATCGTCAGAGGCTGTGGATCAACATCCCTTCCTAAACTCTGATAAAGTTGTCTGGCTAGGTTCACAACATATTCAGCCAGAGACCGACAGGAAGCAAAGGTGGGATAGATGTGTGCAAGTCTGTGGGGTCTGAATGGCCACCCATTCTAAGAAGGGGCCTCTTAGCCCAAGAGAGGACTAGGTCCTGTGAAACCTCCTCCAGCCCTCTCAGAAAACGGCCAGTCAAAGCCTTGTACAGGGAGGCATAACTCCCTTCTTACAAAGATATGGCTCTTCATGCCTAGAAGTAGGTGAATAGAGGGGAAGGGAAGGAGAAGTTATGACCCGCCAGCTGGTGGAAGACAAAGGTTTAGGCATCTCCTCCTAAGTCCCCTGTTCACCAGGACCCTAAAGGCTGCTGTCCAACCAAACCCCCTCCTTTGCTCAACTGGGGAAGAGAGACATTTTTCCTTAAAGGGTGCAATTAATTTAGACATCAGCACTGTAGAGGAGTTATTTAAATTCAATATGTACTATACTGCATTTATTAACACTGGATTTCATCTGCAAACATGCTGTTCATTGAAAGTCAATAGGACTCTGACTACGAAGTGTCCAGGTCACCACTGAAAATGGGATTTATGTGCTATTGAAATTGTAACCTAAATCCTCTTTTTCAGAGGCCATGCTATTATATCATATTCATTCGGTTGTTTTATAAATTTTATCATTTTTAATGGTATTGAAGAAAGGCTCACTATTCTGGAATACCAGGTTCACCATTGCTACCCTCCAATGCTCTTCTACAGTGGCTCATTTTAATGAGATGACATATTTTTGTTTTGGTAGTTCATCCACTTCATTCTTAAGTACCTTTAGCTTCTTTTTTAAAAACCCTTTCTAAAAGTTTAAATGTCAAGGGGGTAGTTCCATATAGGATGTTGAACTTATATTGTGGTGAATATCATTCAGGGGCTCAACAACAGTTATTTCTTCCATCAGCTCATTCACGTTACTTAACCTCTCGCCTGTATGCTCCAAAAGTAGCAGTTCCAAAGAACAATCATTTAAATGTGCCAAGAAACTGCTTCCATAGAACTTGTGCCTATAGACATGCTACTTTCAATTATACTAATGTAGTTCCAAAGTATTTCCAGGGAAATCAGTGGACTTTGTTGCGACTTTTTCCAAAAAAGAACAGAATTTGGCCCTTACTCACAATTTCTAAAAACCTAGTTGGTTTCAATCATTGCAACACACTCTTATGTGACAATGAACAAACCCTATGAGTAGAGCTGAGTGGAATTTTTCATATCAATACTTTTCTCATGCAAAGAATCCAGATTTGGGTTGATTTCAGCAAATGGTTTGGGTGGAAAAAATAAAAAAAATTGGAAGTGTCAAAATGGTGTATTTTGGCATTTGTGAAACAACATCATTGACTTATGTTTCAGATTTTCCCTGTTTTATTTTAAAACCTATGTAAAAGCCCTAAAAGTGAATCAAAATGTTTCATTTTGGGCTGAATAAAATGTATTGCTCAACCTGAAACATTTTCCGTCCCCAGTTCTGCCACCAATCTGAAAAGTCAGCTATTGACATAGTTCCACTTATCACCCATTTGTGATCAGTTATGAAAAGGAATTATGTTCAGTTCAGATTTGGCCATATGGATTCATGTTTTAGTCTGAGTGTTAATATCCTGGCATTTTTAAAAGCAAATTATTAATTACAATTAATATAGAAACTTTAATGTATTTTGATGTTTCTGCCACTTTGCATTTTGTGCATTTAACCCATTTACATGGCTTAGACAGTATTAGAATAAACTCTTCATATATCTATCTTTGTTCAGTTTAGGTTTTTTCTTGTCTTTTTTAATGTAATTTAATTAAAATTTTCATCCTTTTTTCCCCCTGTATCCTCTTATTCAGATTCCTTCATTTCACTCTATGGTTCATTTCTGTGCATTTCACCTTCTGTACTTCCCCGTATCAGTCTCTTCCTTACCCTCCCCCCACCTTTTCTATCTACTTTTCTCTCATTTTTTCTTTCTTTCAATTTATCTTTTCCACCCCATCAGTCTGTCTGATAACAGTTGGATGTAGCGCCTTGAGAGCATTCTCTGAAAATCATCCCAGTACCACTGGCCCATATGTTTGAGGTATATTCATTTTCAATTCATTAAATTATCATATGGACTACCAAAATTACAAGTGTGCAGTGACATATCCCATTTTGATGATCCAAGATTTTAGTTGGCCAGCTAGACCAAACCTTACTATACCATAAAAATTGCACTCTAATTTGCACAGCTCAAATTAGAGTCGGATGGCAGATTGCTTGAAAAAAATATACAGGAAAGTACACAGCTGTGGCAGACAAAATGAATAATGCAATATCAACATCTGTAGGATTTTTGAAATGCTAAATGTTCAGATATGAAGTCTCTGCTGAGGACACAGATGGTAATGATGTTGTTCTTGCAGTGGTTCTCACCAGAAACAGATTGAGTCCCGTAATCAGATTGGACTACTAATGGCTGAAACAATACACTGAGTGCTAGTGCTGTTAAAGGAGTGTATCTCAGAATGATAAATGCTTGCTTTGTGGGTTGCATTTAATCCCAAACTTTGTTAAGCTAAAGAAATCCAGTAATGAATATGGACATCTTCAAGCAAGATGCAGATGCCAACATCAATTGATAGCTCTCAACAGGTGAATTTAATCTGACAATCCAAATTAAGGTAGAATAATTAAAGTAAATTTTCTATTCTGTAAAAAAAATCATAAGTTTCTGTCAACAAAATACAAACAATTAGGCAAACTGTTCCTATGTGCAATTAATACAATTTTATATAAGGTGACTTTTTTCCTTTTATAGTATATACCATGCCACTATGTATTTTTCTTTTCAAACAAACAAAAGGGAACAAAACAACAGTCTTTGAGAACAGTTAACCAAAAATGTCCATCCATCAGTAGGTATTCCAGGGTACTTATGGAAGACAACATAGAGTCTCCCTGTCTGCTCTCTGCCCATTACCACACTCTCCTTTAAAAAAAAAAAGGGCTCAAAATTTATCAAGTAACAACCACCATGAGTTATTTTGCTCAAGTTATGATGTCCTTGGAGTCAGAGAAAAAGGTAATAAAACCACCAGAAAAACCAGAATGGAAAATTAAGAGGGAACTCAGACTTGCAGCTGTATCACAAGAGGCTGAGAAGGGAAGTGATGGTAATGCCAAACAAGCCTATGGAGAAAAAGCATAAAGTGCACAATTCAGCTTGTCTGGGAAGCTGTAGTTTAAATACCTGATCACAAATACAACCAATCTTCTTGGCTGGGGGTAGACTCTCCATTAAAAAAAAAGGGAGTTATTTCTTTTGTGCACTGAGGCAGCTGAGACAGAGATGTGTAACAACACCAAGAACGAACATTTGGGAAAGCTAAAATCAATATATAAAAAGATAAGAAAGAGAAAGTAAAGGATCTTTGTAGGGGTGGAGAATGTGTGCATGAATACTATTCTTTGGTTCCTGAACTAGTTGTTAACTGCTGAGAAATAATCAGCATTTTGACAAAGAGAACTTAAAGCCTTATGCAATGGTTTGCTTTTGTGTTAACTATAGGAATGTGACTGGAGGGAGAGGAACTTACCTTCTGCTGTTCTTGGAATTCATATCCAGTGGCTGTTGCAGCTGTATTCAGACTGTTAGCCACATGGATAGGGACTTAACTTGGGCACACAACTTCCCTGCTCCCCTTCTTACTGTGTTCCTTTGGACAAGTACTGGGAAACCTACTGACTTCCTTGGTCTTTTCTTCTTGTCATGCCAACCTTTCCATTTGCCCCACATGGGCCTGTGAGGGCTATTGGTTTTGGGGACGTGCTGCCTGAGGGATACTGCAGGAAAGTCTGGCTTGATTTCCTGAAGGATCATTCTTCTTAAACTGCTAGCCAGCAAAGTAGGGGAGAAGGCCCTGGCACTGCAGTAGTGAAAACCAGTTAGATTCAACCTGTAGCTGGCCTTGGAATGTATTCCTTCAGCAAGGAAAGAATAACATTTTGCCAGAAAGCTTTTTTTTGGAGGGGAGGCGGGAGGAGGGGAGGGAATGGAAGAAAACATCCAGTAAGGAAATAGAGAAGAGCAGTTTGTTATTTTCCTTTCCTAAAGTCAAGAAATTCTGAAGATCAGTTGGTGGAAGATCCTAGTGCCATTGGGGAGAGTGAGCTTTGACTGCCACAAAATCCCCTAGGGGATCCACTCATATGCAGAGAATTTCCATGTATAATTGTAAGTGACAAAGTTGACTATAAAACTGAGCTTCCTAGGTCATGGGGATAAAAACCTTCTAGTGCTTTCCCCAGGGGCTGTGGAGAAGCATTCACACCTGCAGAACCCAGGCAGGCTGTGAACTCCAGAGTCACAGAAGCATCTGTAGTCAGGGTTAGGGGCCAATGAGAGTGTTACACAAATATGAAGTGCAGAGTCAGCCTCGCTGTATTGTAAATTGAGAAGGCGCTTTTCAGAGAGAATTGTATAGATATTTCAGACAAGTTTTGGAAGCACATGTGCAGAGGTGGGTACAAGAGCTAGCCAAAAGGCAGTAACAATGATTCCCCCCAAAAAAACTTTTTTCCATTTTTTTTCTGAATACCAAAAATGAGAAAGTTCAAACTTGTTTTTCAGTTTCAAATTTTGAAATATTTCAGCCAGCTCTAGCATGCCTCTGCTTTTGAATAGGCATACATTTGAAGCATGTACAGCCTTATGCACACATCTAGCAGTTTGTTCATGAAATCAATAGAGTAAAGCATATGAGCAATGCCTGCAGGACTGGGCCCCTTTATGCCTGACTCCAATTAGAGAAATGGAGATGGGGTGATATAGAATGGGGGGCACCTAATGTAAAAATCTCACACCAGTAAGATTTATTGTAATATTATTGGTTTTAAATCTTTCATGAATGCAATGCTTATGAATAAACAGCAGCCCTGGGTCAAGCCATTCATAGTGCATGCAAAACCTGTTTAAGCTTCCTGAACACATCTGTTGCACCACAGCACCCCTCAGTCTTGCCCTGCTATTCCAGTTCTGGGCCTCTCTTCCAGAGACCTCCAATCATTACAAATTATTTCAAAATGTGGCACTTGTGTGATGTGAACAAGTACATGTGAATAGCAAATCAGTTAAATGAGCTCTTGTATGACAAAAGTATCCGTTTCCAAAGCATATGTTTCAATATATTAGAAAGAGTTTTACGATGGCTTTGGGCAAGTCTGACACATGTTACGCTGCAACAAAAATGTTTAGGGTATGATCCTGCAGAGTAATGAGTGCCCTGACCCTCATAGCATAGATCTTTGATCCATGCTTTACTAGTTGGATCCGAAATAAAGAGTCTGTGAAGCTACTCGTGCTGAAAGTTAAGCATTTTGTGAAGTGGTATGCTGGATCAAGGCCAAAGTACTCAGCAGCTTGCAGGATCATGCCTTATATGTGCTATGCTGTAACAAAAAGTGAATACGTTTATGGTTCTTATTTTCCAAAAAGGCAGGGTCAGAGAATATTCTATTCCACACACAGTGGAGCAGATTCTACCTGCAATCCCAGCTAAATGGGGCTGAGGCTGCACAGGTGCACTAAGAGCAGAATTTGACCCTCCTCTAGCCTCCTCCCCTGGAGTTCTTGTCACAAAGGAATAGGAAAAATCACAGCATTCTGACAAGTGTGAAGATTACATCTCTTCAGCAAAGTACAGCCCTCATCCAGGAAGCTGATTTGCATGGGTGGACTATTATCCTGCCACAAAGCATCAGTGTGGCACCACACAATCGTCATTATAAATCATGTTTGTTCTTGGAGTGCCTAAAGCCCAGCTACAAACAGGACCCCATTGTGATAGGCAACTGTACAAACACAGATTAGTAGCAGATGCGCTCTGTCCCAAAGAGCACAGAAATTCGTTCATGGAAAACAGTTTCTAGGACTGGAGTTTCAAGGGAGCTTCAAAATGTTGAAGTACCTCAGCTGGCAAGAACAAAATATTTTCTCACACTAAGTTACAGCTCAGCTTTTTATGTATCATATGAAACATTGTAAATAAGGGCAGAATGAAGGCCAAATACTTCTGAACTGTCTCAGGAAAATTAATCCTTCTTAACTCATGCACCATTACTTGGCTCTGATATTAAAATGCCTCTTGCCTTTAGGCTGATGTATTCATAATTACTCACTTGTTTTAATGCATATTTTATTTATAGGCGGTATGTACTTTATGCAGCCCTTATTGTGGTGGCACCCAACAATTAAAACAAGCATAAATTACTCTCATTCACAGACAACCACTTTAAATTAATGAACTATAAGGTCTGCCATGAAATTTAATTAAAGCCCTTCGTAAGTAAATATGATTTGAATTATGCTCTAAAGTTCACAAAATATGGTCTTTGGTAGCCCCTGGAATTAGTGGATCATGTGAAGAAGATATTAACCTTTGTGAACCTTACCCATATTGGATGACTGGGGCCAGGAAATAAACAGTCTCTCACCACTCATCCCTCATTACACAAAGGATGGTCCCACTGGTTATGGTACTCGGTAGAGACCTGGGTTCCATTTCTTGCTCTGCTTTGGATTTACTGTATGATCTTGGGCAAGAAACTTAGCCTTACTGTACCTGAGTTCCCCCATGTATACAATGGGAATAGCAGCACTTCCCTTCCTCACAGGTCTGTTGTGAGATAAATGTGTGATATGTGTGATATGACCCTTATTATTGTAGTACGTAAGTGCAAGTACCTTAAGGGGGAAGAACTCCTGTATGCCACACCTGTATTATAACCTCCAGAGGGAGTGAATTTCCAGCCAGGATTGACTCTCAACCATAACTCCCTGAACTTGGACATTGTGCACATACTGAGCACTAGAGGCAGAGTAGAATCTGGTAAAGTACCAAGAGCTCCAGTTTCCTCTTTCTGCTACAGGGGGCCAGGGCCTTCAGACGCACTAAAATGGCTGCAGGGGCAACCAGCACTGGAACTTTCACAAGCCTCTGATGTCACTGCAGCCCATCCTGTCTGAGCTTCTGCTGTTGCGTCAGAAAATGTCTTTGTGAGAAATAACTGTTAAGGTAGCAGATCTGGCCTCACCAGCCTTGTGATTTCACTACTGTCCATGAATGGGATTTTCTTGCAGGGAGCAGTTTCATTTTGATCCTGGGAAGGGCTTGGATAGGAAAGAAAAAGGGCTCAACTATCATGGAAGTGTTTTCATTTTTATCCATTTGCAAAAAACCCAGTAAGTCAGATGTGTTTAGACTCTGTGTTAAAACGGAATTACAGCTGAGTGCATGTATCAGTTATCTGGGAGAATACATCTCAGAATTTTTCTCCAAAATAAGTTTTATAAACCCAGGAAAATCAGTTACAGTTAAACTTAAAAGAACACTAAGCTTGCTGAAACATGCCAATATGCAATTAAGGCACCAAACAACCCAAGTGTCACTGAAGTGACCACATGCAATAATTGTAAGATTTTGATTAAGACATTTTTAGTGTTTAATGGGTCTCACATTAAATTAGAACTAAGTTTTAAAGATTTAAAATTTGCTCTCCCGCTCTCCCCCCCATGAGGTAACTACAGAGCTCCACTGGGCTCTGATCTTGCTTGTGGCCTTTGCAGGGGCAGCTCCAGCATGGGTTCCTTTGCGTGTGTTCAATTGCACCCACAGAAATCATGAAACTAAGGGTCCAACCTAAGGGGCACTTCGACCCCATGAGCCTGGCTGCAATGCCCAGAACCAGCCCCAACCCCATGGGACGAGAGCCATTGCTGCAGGGTAAATGCAAGGTGGGCTTGCTCTCCTGCTCCTTCCCCTACCAGATCCTCCCCTCTAGGCTGGACTGGGATTAGGGTTGTGGTGCTGAGGTGAAGGGTGCTACTGTGGCTGGTTGGTGCCCCCCTTGACTATATATTAATATGTCCAAGAAGATATCTGATTTAACACTTACACTAGAGTTTTGTAGTGCACCCATTGAACTGCATCTGCCCGTTGGCCTGTGGGTACTACTGTAAGCCTTACTTTCCTTAGACCTTAGTTCACCCTGTGCCTCTCACATCAGGCAGTCCAGTCCCTCCACTGATTATGGTTCCTTACTAGTTATGGTACTTCTTTCTCAGCTGGTGCCAGTGCATTCAATATCCTCTGTCACTTTCTGTCAGTTCTTCCTTACTCAAGTTCCCAATTCAATGCTTGCTTAACAGGTAAACCATATGGAAAATGGCAGATGGGTCTCCACCACCTGAGCTGTCTTTAATTTAACACTTAATTCTGCCACTGATACCAGCAGTAACTCTGTTACCAACAGTTCTAATCCTAAACCTGGATAAAAGAAGGGTTCTGTGGTTGGGTTTGTGAGCCACTCAAATAAAGCCTTATCGCAACAGAAACAATTCAGTTAAACCAAAGCATAATGCCAGTAGGTGCAGATGAACCTCAAAATCCAAGTATGACTGATCTCAATGCAAGCCGAAAGAAAGCTTAGAGCAAGATATTGAATACCAGCAGCCAAATCTGTAACAAGAGTAGGCACCTGTTTTGTACAGTATGGGAAAGCTGGCAGGGGTTACATTAGAAATGAAAAATACCATTTGAATGTACTTGGCATCAGAATGATGAGGTAGGCAGCGAGTAGCAAGATAGTGTCTGATGGTGCTACACCTTATACTCAGAAGGAGAAATAAAGAAAGACTACAGTAATGCAAATAAATAACACTTCTGTGTTCTGGACAGTAAAACTGATGGCCCTGACGCCACGAGCAGCCCATTCAGTGTTAACGGGCACTATCAGGTTAAAAATATTTTTAGAAATCAGATTTCCTTATCTAGGTCACAAACACCACCTCAGATCATTTTCAAAAGTGAAAGTATTCTTGGAATGTGATTTTTGTTTGTTGCATTTTCCTCAGTGTGGCTATTTCGGTAGGCCAATAGGTGCCATTTGTACAAATATAATGTACCTCTTGTAAATTTCACTGTCAGGTTCAACATTGCAGTGGAAGTAACATCACCACTTCATGCCCCAGGCAAATGGAAACACTCCACACAGGTGTTTGGCAAATGCACAGTTGTGACCAAGCACAAATGAACTAGGACTCCTTGCCTGTAGGCAACTCATCTTAAACTACCACATTCTTAGTATAGGAACAAAACGCAGACATGCATCCTCACAAGCCAACCATAAGCATGACAGTCATTCTCATAACAGACGCTTCCAAAAGAGCAGCAGGAAAGATGAAAAATCCATATCAGCCAGATTAATTTGTCAGGATAGAACATCTTTCCCAATTCCAGATATTATGAGCAGTGCTAGCTAGTGTCTCTTTTATGATCCTTGCTCAGAGTATTAATATTACTAAGCCCCAATATCTGTCCAAATAGAGATGTAGTCCTTGCACCTCTCTGATGGGAGGGGAAAAGTATGGAACAGCATCTAGGAATCAATAAGCTTATTATTCTTTCCCATCAATGACATCGTGGTTCCAGTCAATCACAGCAACTGGAGACTATAATTTGTCAGCCATGCTCCCAGCCATGCTCTGCGATGTAGTCCATTCCATGGAGCTTGAAAAATAAGTGAAAGGGGGAGAAACTGGAAGCCAGGCATCTAGGAAGAGGGTTGCATGACAAACATACCCTCAGGAAAATAGAAAAGATTGGAATTTTTAAAATAATCGCACAGACCAATTCTAATAGACTTAGGTTATGCAGAAACCTTATTTTTACATAACCTTAACCTGGAACCATATTGGATCTGACATGGTCTCTTTAATTAATATGAGAGCACAGTGAAAGAGGCATGTTGTCAAGTACTTGGATCTTAGACAGTCTAGAGATTTAAAACTCATAACCAACATCATTAACTTAGTATTAATTACTAGTTGTCAAGCACTAATTGGCATGCACCTGGAGAGCTTAGTATATACACCATACAACCGAGTAGCAAATCTTTCTATAAATTTGATTTAAGTTATTGTATTGAATGCCCAGTTTTCACTTTAAAAATACTTTTAAAAGAATAAGTCCCTTCGCACAGTGCAATTTATATTACAAATAGAAAATCTGGAATGCATTCATAATTTAATTGTGATGGGAGACTCTGATCATAATAAAGATATGAGGTTATATATTGCATGGATAACAAGATTCAAATATTCACTGCAAGTCTATTGAAAAACAAACCAGTTTCTTGGAATGGCTTTCCCAAAGGTCACTTATACTTTACTTTGATAAATCTTATTTTTTATACTTAGAAATAATAATTTTATTGTTAGCGTTCATGCACAGTATGTCTCATAAGGGGAAAATATTTATGTTAAAAAGAGGATAAGAATGCAAGTCATTCATCAATATTTGGTTCTGAAAGATATAAGAAGGAAACTAATCTAAAGCACGTGCTTTCTTTAAGGTTATAGCAATTCACTTCAAAATTTTACAGATGAAGCTAATATTTAATGAGTTGAACAACAATTTATTCTATAGGTCCTAGAAGTGAAATGTTTTTACCTGCTCCTTTTTCTGAATTTATAGAATAATTAAACAGTGATTTACCATCACCATAGCCTTAATTTGGTTATTTTTTAATTATTAATTGTACCATAAAATTGTTTAATTACACCACTAAAATATCAGAAGAAGTCTTCATAAAGGTCAGAGTTTGAATACCTAAAGAGCAACCAATGCACTTTCAGTAAGAATGGCCTTTTAGGTTGATAGAACAACAAACCAAAAGTACTGTAAATTGTTCAGTAGACAGCTCAGTGTGTCTCTCTCCTGTTACAGTCAGTATCACTCTACTTAATCAAAAGGCAGCTGCCATGGGCAGACAGGAGGCTCTTAGCAATTAAATTGTACCATACAGAGGAAATAAAACCAACAGGTAACTAGCACACAGCTGTAGAAATAGCTTAGGAAAATCTTTACTGGATTTACATAAGGCTCAAGTTTGTCACTGCCATTTATTTACCACTGCTAAATATTTGAAATGTTATACTTTAGAAATACATTATTTTCTATAAAAGTTAATGAAAGATCCTAAATAAGGTCCTATTGTAAAATTAAGTTTTAATCAATCTCACACACACCCCTCCATTAAAAGGACATTATTAATGTTCAACCTTATTTCGGTCCTCTTGTTTCTACACCTTTTCAATAAAATCTGGAATTACATGATCACAGACTGTTTCCATGGACCCTTACCCCATTCAATGCACAAGATGGATTCAATGCACAAGATGAGCTCCACTTAATGAGCAACTATTGAATTTTGTGTTTTAACTTTGTTCTTGTATGTTGTTGAATGTGCAGCTCTTTGCCTTTTTTATTGAACACTGTTCAAACACCAACCCCCTGACCGCACTCCCTGTCCCCACTGGCTCACAGTCAAAGTCCATCCCCAGAGCCTTCAACAAATCTCAGTGCTCCTCTAGTCTTTGCCAAGCCAGTTCTAGTTTTCCCCCATCATCCCTCATCTGCTGGCTGGGAAAGGAGACTCCCCTGTTTTCCAGTCCCAGTTCTTGCCTTTGTCTCCTAGGCCCAGTCTCTTTGCAAAGACAGCAAATAGTCCTCTTTTAACCCAAGTTTCTCCTCCCCACTGTCCAAGTCCTGTTTCTACCTCTCTCACCCATCAGGCTCTTATTCCAATCAACTTCATCTGCAGCACCACCACCGAAGTCTGGCTCTTGTTCCCTTTGCATTTCAATCAGGCAGCTTCCTCCAAGCTCCCTGGGGCCAAGAAGGGGTCACAGAGTATAGGAAACAATCTCCCAGATCTCATTTCAGGGGCCTGGGCCTAGCAGTAGCCTACAGCCGCAATTTCAGGGGAAGTTCTGCTCAGTTGTGAGATGCAGCATGCTCAGTGTGGATGGAATTTTTGTAATTTAGCTGCTTAAATGTAAGTCTCTACTGAGCATATGAACTGAACTGTAATTTTTCAAAGGTTTATAATTTAGCCAGATTTGGATAGATTTTCATAAGGATAGCAAAAGGCTAATTTTCAGAAATGGGTGAACTGTTTTGGTTGAAATTTTCCAGAACAATTCAGCCTGAGAAACAACCATGGAAAATTTTAGCCCAAACGGTTAAATTTTGGCAAAGTTACAAACAACGGAAACAGGGCCTTATAATGGGAGGTGCTGGGCAACCTTAATAATTGTCAGTGCTACCAGTCTCATCTTTAACAAGACCCTCAGATCTTCCTTACTCATATAAGACTCACATTCATCTCCAGAGGAGGCTCGCCAGAGTAAGGATTGCTGGATCAGACCCATAGTTTCAGATTTTAATGCACACTGCTCCCTTTGCTGCATAGGTCTCACATAGTGCATGAGGAAAAACTGGTGATCAGTCAAGAGGGGAGAATGAGATGCTACTGATATGGTATACATTAACAATTTAAACTGTCCTTCTCAATATTTGTCATTAATCAGATCTAATTTTTTCATAGAAAAAAATAGTCCAATACAATCAAGGTGGCAAATGAGAATTAGAGTATGTGCCTTTTCAGAATTGCTGCAAGGTTTTAATTTCTGTGTGAAATGAAAAATCATTATCCACTGCAGAGAGTAAATATAAAATACTATCTGTATCATACCGTGTAGATCTCTGCAAAGTACTATTTGCCGTATACATCAAATACTTAGACCAAAGAGATAAACAGAACAGACCACAATGCCCCAGTTGTCTCATTATAACAGCGGCAACAGTTCTGAAAATGTGAATGTTCTATTGTCTGTCTTCATTTTATTCCTACTTTCTCAGGCAGCTGGATTTTAGATGTGCAGTTCGAAGAGAAGAACACAAGCAGCAGCAATACAAGATTACAAATATTGCCCTGCAATTGTGCTTCAGAACAAAAAGGGGAGTGCAGTCTCCCAGTCTATTCCTTAATTTCTTTCAAACAAGGGAGCCAGGTAGAGCCAGTTGTGATGAAGGCTTTTGTGGTGTGGATACTCATCCACTAGGAAATGGACCTACACAACCAACTTGTGATTAGGACTGTGAAAACATTTCTCACTGAAGGTAACACTGGGAGAAATTTATTTTTAATTGAATGATTTTTGCTTCAAATCTTTTGCCATCTGTACAAACTACCTTTAATATAATGAAAAGAAAAGAAAAGCCATTTTGAATGCCATCACACTGAAAATGCTGAAATTTCTCCATGAACATTCCTGACTGCGTCCTGGTAAAATCATGCTATAGTTGCAGCAACATTTTATGCCTAATAACAGAAACAGTAAAATTCTACTCTGGGATCAAATATGCAAATTCATCTGGATACTAGACCTGTGTAAGGTGATGAATCACTCCAGTGTTAGGCTCCAGCGAATCTAAAAGCCAGGAACTGGTCTGGTGACTCTCAGGGCAGGTATTCAAATTTCACAGGAGGATCACCAGCTCAGTATGCTCAATGTCATTCCAGGACTTGGAACTTTCTTCCCCTGATAATGGCAATGGAGCTCCAGCTTTGCTCTTGCTTGAGCCCTATTCCTAGTCCCACTCCAACCCTACTCTGGACTCCTGATTCGGACTCTGACCCCATGACTACGGCCACTAACAGTAACTGCCATGCCTCCGACCACTAGGGATTGCCAGTCCCATCACAATTCCTGACAAGCTGAGCAAGGAATGCTTTTCCCATCAGGGTTTGAGATTTCAAATGAACCCCATCCAAAATGTAATGAAAAGTTAAATTCTCAAATATTTTAGCCAACCAATAATCCATATTTTTATTTTATATCTGATATTAGGGCAATCACAATATTTTATTTTAATTCAACCATTTTTTATGGCTGAAAATTTCTAAACAAAAGAATTTTGAACCAAAACTACCTTGTATAAAAATTGTTGAAATGGGAAATTGACAATTTCTAAATTTGTGTTTCAATTAGGAGATGAGATTACGTGGATCCTTTCCTGCAAAGTTTTGTTTTTGACAAATCAAAGTTTTCTGACGGAAAATGTTTTATAAAAACATTCCCAACAAGGTCTATGTATCAGTACCAATGTAAATATTAAGTTTTGCATATAAGAGCTCAAGTATGAGGATCGGTAGCACTATTTTCAGCAAAATCCACCTGTAATATTGTAATAAAGAGCTTCCTTCCACTTACTCTGGCAAAAGAAACTGGAGATGACACCAACAGATAGGTGAACCATCAGATAACATGGAATGGATGGCCAGCAATATGTAGATGACACACAGCTTTTTTTATTCACCACATACGATCAAATCACTACCACCAAGGCAGCCCAGTGCGTGGACAAGATTAGCTCATGGATGGACAGCAGTGGTTGAAGCTGAACCCAAGCAAAACTGAGATGATGTTGGTGGCTAGTAGAAAGCATTTTGAGATGTTTGCAGAGAGAACACGTTTTCTTTTGGGTGAAGGTTCCAACCTGTAATTGGTCAGTTCATTCCATTGTTTAGGATTGTTCTGGGATTCCTGAAATAAGCTGTCACGCACAAAGAATTGCTAAGAAATGATACCCAAATTTTCAAGTGACTAGAAGACTCCATCGCAACTTGGCAGACAATGACTTGGCCTCAAGTGCCACATTTTGTCTGGACTACAGTAATGCAATCTACCTGGGCATAAAGCTATCAGCCCTTAGGAAACTTCAAGTAATACAGAACACTGTAGGTATCTTATCAGCAATATGGGCTACCAAACCTATTTTCCACTCTCTACACTGACTTTCCATAGAACAAGTGAAATTCAATGTCTCATGATTATCCGCAAGGCATCCACTGGCTAGGTCCAGAATACCTAAAAGACTGAAAAAACTCAGAGGAAGACCATGATTGACCACTGGACCAATTAAGCAAGGGTTGTAGAAGATTCTCCATTACCAGTCATTTTAAAAATCAAGTTTAGATATTTTTCTAAAAGATATATTCTAGTTCAAAACAGGAGTTAAATTGGATAAATCCTATACAAAAGGTCAGACTAGACCACCACGATAGCCCCTTTTAGCCTTATAATCTCTGTTCCTATGGCACAATTTGACTTTTCACAATAAGGGAGAAGTTCATCTTTGTGAGAGACTAAGGTTTCCTGGGAACCTGTCCAAGGCTGTAGAATTAATTCTCACAGGAACGAAGAATGATCTCAAAACTCTCCCTTTCCATTCCAAATGTAAGATGTACTTCTCCAACTTTTCCTTATTCAATATAAATTCATAAGAACATGTACATGAACTAAGAAAATAAAGAAACTATACTGAAATAAAACACTCCATTGAATGTACACACTCAAACTCAACTTTCCCCTTGGGGAAAAGGATGAGAGATTAATGTAACAGATATTTGTCATCTCATTTAATGCACTTCTGGAAGGCACTCAGATATTATAGTGATAAGAACCTATATAGTATAGGTTAGAAATGGATGTGGAATAGCTCTGTACCGTGTTCCTAAGAATCTCCTAAGAATGTGAAAGCACCTATATTAGTATACTCCATAGGTCAGATTAACAACAACAGCAACTTAATATATTTTTAAAACACTTGAGAGCAATACATGTCAAGATTGTATTTCAATGAAATAATGCATTACTCTACAGAAGTCTATGTGGTTTTTATTTCCCCCCCTCCCCATGTTTCATATGAAATTTAAGTGTCCCAAATGCCCATTGATCTTTACATTAGGGTTCTGATGCAACATAAACATTTTTCAGATGAGGTCACGTGCTACCTTAAGGGAAGATGGCTGCCTGCTCCCAGACCTCCTCATCCCCACGTATTAATTTGTCTCTGTTAATTACCTCTCTAGCAAGCTGGCAATAAGTTTGTCATAAAGGTTTAAATTAATCCCCTGGATAAACTTCAAATTGTTGAGTATGGATTCCAAAGGAAAAAAAATAAGAGGCAACAAAAGACCTCAACCTAAATCACTTAAGCAACTGAAGGGGGAGACCTCAAAGCCACAGCAGAACCAAACCCAGGATATCACTGCACTGAAATAATTCCTCACTGACCAACTGGATTCCATCTCAAAAGATATTTGTGGCCCCTCTAAAGTTGCATGTGACAAAATGCCAAATGGCTCACTTTGAATATGTGCTACAAAATAGATAGTCATTGAAATCAACGAAATTAAAGGAGAAACTACCTCCTTAAAGCTTAGGCTAGCAAATCAGATGAAAAACAGGATGGCTTGGCAAACAGATGGCAAAGAAACAACCTTTGCCTCTGGAGTATTGCTGAGGATCTAGAGGGGGAAGGACATTATGAGCTTTCTTCAGAAGCTGCTCCCTGGCATTTAAACTGGACGCTGAGCTGCCCACATTAGCTATTAAAAGGGCTCATTGAATACCTTGTACTAGAAAGTAGGAGTCTGACAAGCTCAGACCCATCAACTTCAAGCTGCTGAAGTTCAATAATAAATTATTGTTAATGAATGCTGCCAGAGAATCTGAAACACTTGTGTAAAAAAGGCACGTAATTCCTCCTTTTCCTGATTCCTCAGTTCCGTTTAGCAAAAAGAGAGCTTCATTCTAATGGCATAAAGAAACAGCATCAGGGACCCATCCACTTTGACTATGGGTTTGGCATACGCCACACCATTTTGCATGGCAGACACTTCAAAGAAGGACACCAGATTTGACTAAAATAGTGGAATATTTCTTTAATAATAAAAAGTATACTTCAACAAGTTTTAAAAGCAGTTTGTTTTTCTATGTATTCTTATACATATGGTAATATTATATACTCTTCCAATTCCTAGCAGATAACCAGCTTGGCTGAACTCTTCTGTTGATCACCTTTGGAACGAAGTGTAATAGCACTTTAGTACAGTGATCCATAGAGTAACAGTTAAACACTAGCTGGGGGATATAGCGCCAGCTACTGATTGAAGTATCATTTGCACAAATAACCACAACTTGCACTGCTAGACAGAATCTCTTAACCAGCTCTGCCTCTGATGCATCATGTTACGGCAACCACAAGTCCCTTGAAACAGTCAATACTCCTGACATGTATAGTAGACTATAACCTAAACCTTAAATAGCTGTGGTTATTCACTTTTCTGCAGGGCATTTGACATACTATGAATATGATTTTTAATATTGTTGTATTTTCATATTTAGATTTGTTTTAATTAAGATTTGATTTACCGAATCAATTGTAAATTTAGATGGGGTAAGTCAGTGTACACACAGACACGTACGTATATACACAAAAATTTCTATATGCAGGAATATATTATACGTGTTCTTAGAATACCCAATGGTTTTTACAGAGTAATATCTGACTTACAAATATAATTGTATTTAGAGAAGTTTCGACTATTATTAGATATAGTAGAACCTCAGAATTATGAACAACTCGGGAATGGAGATTGTTTTGAACTCTGAACAAAACATTATGGCTATTCTTACAAAAAAGTTTACAAATGAACATTGATTTAATTGAGCTTTGAAACTTTACTATGCATAAGAAAAAATGCTGCTTTTCACCATCTCAATTTTAGTAAAACAAAACACAGAAACAGTTTCCTTACCTTGTCCAAAAAAACCCAAAAAAACCCTCAACTTTCCTATTTTTAAGTAGTTTGCATTTAACACAGTACTGTATTGTATTTCTTTTCTTTTTTTTTTTAATTTGCTCCTACCTGATTGTGTACTTTCGGATCCTAATGAGATGTGTGTTTGGCTGGTCAGTTCGTCACTCTGTTGTTTGTAACTCTCAGATTCTAATGTACTATAAGTAGGGGAAAAGCACACTGAACTGAAGCCCTCAGGGGAGATCTAAATGTGGCCATGTTGGCTTGTTTTAAGTCTTAATTTTTGTTTTCTGTTACAAATATACTTTGGAAGACAGGATATTTAACTATAGATCTTTTTGTAAACCTGACACCCTTAGAGACTCAACTGAAGGCATAAATTCATTCAAAACTTACCAATATCTAATACGTATAAATACAGACCATATCCTAGAGATATTGTTTTACAATATTGATGGGTAAATATAACCTTATTCTAAAGCTACACATTTTTTAAAACCTTGCCATGAATTTTCTTAGGAGTGTGCTCTTGGAATAGGAGGGAACTTAAATCAGCTTTCCAAAAGAATTAAAATCCTGATACACATCAGATAAAAAGGACACAGTAGCTTTATTGCAGGAAACTCATCTAGCAGAAATAGACAGAATCAAGAAGATGTAGATAGGATTTGGGTATCATTCATCATTGAGTTCTAAGATCAGAGGTATATCTATCTTAATTCAGAAAAGTATAACTTTTCAATGTATACAGTCTTTGGTCTGATTCCGAAGTTCCTTTTAAAGGCTGTTTCAATTCAAAAAGTTAATTCTAGGAAGCACCAACAATCCAAGTGGAGGTAATTCTGAATTTTCAAAGACATTGCAGACATTCTTTTTTATTATTATAAACACATTCCTGTAATATTGGGAGGCCATTAGAATACTATGCTAGACTGACCTCCAGACAAATCAAATTACATGAGACTCAAGTCTCAAAGCACAATAGGCCAACCTTCTTTATTAATGAATGTACTTGATTTAAAAGATATATGGAAACTGAAACACCCCAAGGAGCATGACAATATATATTTCTCTACAGTAAATTCATCTCACTCCAGAACTGACTTTTGTTGTTGTCTTCAGAACAGATTCCAGCAACCCTGGAAGCAACAACTAATAATATATTACTTTCAGATTATACTCCAATTATATTTACAATAGATGATTGCAACTCATTAAAGTCTTCCAAGTGGAAACTGAATACTCTGTCACTAAAAGATGCAAAATTTTGTTCCACAGTTGATTCAGTCATCTCTAACTTGATACAAGAAAATAAGCACTCAATTATCTCAGACATCCTTTCTGGGCAGCTCTGAAAGCTGCCATAAGAGGTGAATGCCTGAAATATGCCTCCCAAAAGAAGAGAAAATGATGATAAGTTACTAGACTTTGTGACCAAGGAAATAGATGAGTTGCAGATAATGCACAAGACTGACCCAAATAATGAAAGCCTCTCTGTAGTAGAAAGCAAGCCTGAGACATGAGGCCTGTTTTAATGGGCCTTTTGTAAAGCCTAGGGCTTTAACTGAAGTCAGTATCTGTGGTGATAAAGCAAAGCTAGCAAGAGTCAAGCTATGAAAAAAAGTCAGGCCTATTACAAAGCAGATGCCTGCTTGCAGTTTCACTATCTGATACACGAACTTGGCAATGAGGTGACAACAAGAAACAGCTTGCTGTCAGGTTCGATTATATGCATCCCTCAAATAAGGAGCGACAAGGGTTGCTTTGCATACAATTTTGTTTTACTTAGAACACTCTATAAATCAACAATTACAGTTTAGAAATCAACATTAATTCTTGTTAATACGACAATTCAACTGTTTATAACACAATCACAATTACAACTATACAATTATACTTATAAAGTTAACTTACACTATAGAGTTATGCTTACACAATTATACTTACACAAACTGCAACAGTGGGGTTTGTCAGCAACAAAGCAACAAATCTTATATTACTAGTTTGATTCCCGGGTTTGCATCTGAGTGGAATATACTGTCATACTCAGGTTTCACAGCCACGTGCCCTATACTTAAGTTTGAGCAGCAAGCTGGGGAGAGACGGGGAGGTAGATCAGGCCTCCATGTAAAGCGATTCTGGTGCTCTTCCTTAAGATGTGTGATTGCTCCGTTTACTTCCTGTTTATGATCACCTTATATTCTCTTCCTCGTAGCCATATGCCCGCTTTTTAGCCAATTATGAAGCTCTTAAGAGCGATGAGATGATCGGGGGCTGCACCTGACACAGCCAAACATAGTATTATCTTTCCTGATTGTCCAGCTACGTGCTAGACAGAATTCTAGCCTCCTGCTAGGCACTTGTGCTATTTCTGTGGATTCATTCTAGCTGTTGTTTGCTGTTGACAAAGGATCGCTCATTGCAATGCATGTCTGAATATTTTTTAAATGGAGTTTACTGGGTTTCAATTCACAGAGGGCCCATACAGGTTTACCAAAGACTACAGGCCACATACTGATTGCATTTTGATTGTTTCCAGTACTTAACACCTGCTGGGATTCTCCCGGTGCTTATCACAGGAATTCCTGATAAGGAAAGGTTGGATGTTGCTACAAAGCAGTTAATGTTTTACATCCAGGCCCAATGAGTTTGTATTGCTATTAATTTAAAATGGAGTTGGGTCACTTCAATTATAAAAATGAAACAATACGTTACAACAGGCAAGAACAGGGCTGGCATTACAGAAAAAACAAGCACTCTGAGGCACTAAGTATTCATGTAAACACATTCCAAAAGGGTAGTACCAGAACACCCTGATACCATGTTATGGTGTAAACACATTCCCCGACAATAGAGACAGTGTGACCCAGTACTTTCTAAAGATAAGGTCAGGATGACAGGGTGATAGTAAAGATGTTTTGAGCAAACCAACTTGTACAAAGTAAAGGTTGATAACTAACCACATCAGAAGGGCAATATGTAACTTGTTTTTAACAGTGTATAGAAAAGGGGCTGCTGAGGGGGTGTCTTTACCTGACTGAGGGAGAAGTGGATAGTTCTGCCATTCACTGAGCTGGTCCATTGTAATGGACATACATGTCTTGGTATTCCTGGAGAGTCTATGAGGTGCTATTACCATGCTTTGTTGATAATAAACCTGGCTGAGCACCTTGACCGCTAAACCAAATCTGTGGTCTTCTCAGCAGCCCAAGGTCTGCTGCACCAGCTAACACACAGAACACACATGCAGCCAAAAGCTGACAACACAATCACGTCGGAATAGTCCAGTATTGTTAGTTGTTGACTGTGTGATAAGATTGAATGGCCTTGTCTAATGGCTTTCCAAAAAAAAAAAAAAAATCCAGATTTGGACCAATAGTCTTGAATTGGTTCAGTGTATTATACAACTCTCCTCTCACTTCACTATCAACCAGTGGAATTAATTCTCCCATATTTCACCTAGAAAGAGGGACAGAAAAGGACTATCCTTTCTCGACTCTCTTTTTTAATCTGTCTTAAACCCTGGCCAATGTACATATATCAGCATTCAGCCACTGAAGGTGTGGCCATAAACAGGAAGGAATACAAAATCAATATATATATGACGAATTTTTTTATTATTTTCATTGATTTTCATCAATCCCATCACTGACAATTTTTTAAAGATCTCTGGTTTTCACATTAAGTGGAATAAATCACAAGCAATGAATATATCCAAAAGACCAGATCCTTCTCAGTTTCAGCATTTTCCATTTGGAATATGCAAGGAAATACCTTATTTAGGAGTTAAGATTTGTCCTAATCTTCCCAAAATTGTTTCTGTAAATATGGACTATATATTAAAAGAAACTTCCAAGGATGTAGAGAGGTGACTGTGGTACCCCTGTATTCACACCATACAAACTGTTGTAATCTTTGTGCAAACTATGACTTGAGGCATCATTTAAAAGCTAATACTGATCAATATTCTTGTATAATATATGTACAAAATGTGTATTAAGAGTTATGAATATAAACTGAAATTATGACAAGGTTTACCAAACAAGTCTACAGAGAGGGTAAAGCTGTTTTTCAAAGGTAAAGGACAAACTGATGCCTCTAGCCACGTGTAAAAGTTGATTGGCAATTACTCAAGTGGCCATTCTTTGGCAATGAAGGGAGGCAGGAATAGATCAAGCTGCCTTTTAGCAAACACCACAATGGAACCTCTTTTACCACAAGACTTCATATCTCCATCCTCACGGTTGGAATGAACTTTATCAAGGGTAACCATAAAAACAACACATTTCAAAAAGTGACTGTACTATAAAAGTAGTGACAAAAGCATCCCAAGCTTTCTCCTTTCACTTAAGACAACAAAGGAACCAGTACTTTGACTTTGGGGGGAGATCCTGACCTGAGAATTTGGTCAGCCTTGTTGCTGGGAACATGACAATCTTTAATTAAAGATTAATCTTTAATTCCTGGAGATGCCAGAACAATCCTGAAAGGCTGGCAACCCTCCTGGACACCAGAACATTTGTATAAAGCTAGATTGGCAACAAACAATGGATGCTAGAGATATAAAACGCCAAATGCCAATGTCACACATCCTCTATACCCATCAAAAATGAATGTGTTCTTCAATACCATGTTCAGTGCTCCCACAAAAATAATTAAGTGTCACTATTTTTCCTTCTCCAAACTTGTGTATTTTAAAGGTGCAGGATGAGGTCGTATTATCATTTATCGTTAAGAAAGAGATTGCAGCAACTATTTTAGTGGCCAAGAGTTATTTTGAGAAAGTGGAAAACTGCAATTCCTCCGTCACACACAGATTGGCTTAATGAGTGCTCTATGTCATCATTAATGAAAAAGAATGACTGTCTAATAGAAATTTTTGAAAAAATATGAGAATATCTGATCACACATGAAACTGTAGCATACTCTTTAAGTTTAGTATCCAATAGTCCAATACATTTAGCATTTAGTCTACAGAGGGACTTCAGGATCAGGAATTTTATTAGTTGTTGGACTTCCTAGAGGCCAAAACTCTTCACACATTTGTCTATTCAGTTAATTTAATAATTGATGCCCAGCATGACTTCTATAGGTTCAGAAGGGCTATTTGCTCCCCTCCTATCCCAGGTTTTGAATAAAATAAACATTGAATTTTGTTATTTATATGCTATTTCCATCTTATGTGTGTATGTATGTATGTTTATATTTTATAAAAACAATACCACAATATTTAAAAAAAACTTTTGGGCACAAAAGCCAAGCCTAAATAGAAGAATACATTCCAAACTCTGATATACTTTGAATTCCATCTTCCCAGGGATCCAAACCCATGCCCACTGGAATCAATGGACATTGGATCAAACCCTGGATGTTATCATAGCTGAGCTCACAACTGAACCTCAGAGGCAGAATACATGAAACTTCACAGGCTGAAGTTAAATACTGTCCTGGAAATCAGTTGGGGATGAGGCACTCACACAATAGTGTGGTTGGCATGTTTTCTATGGAAGGTAAAAACACGCCACTTCCATTACACACATGATATCTCTAGAAGCATAAGAAATAGTTCCCTAACATGGCAGTTTTGTTTGTTTGCTTTTTAAGTGACTTATTTTTGTATGAATTAGCTATAAGAAACAGTGTCTAATCGGACACTCAGCACTCAGTCCTGCAAGGTGCTGTGCACAACTAACTGCCCTGGGGAGGTGGAGACCAAAAACAATAAAGTGAGGAATCAACTATATACACAGCATACTCATAGGTTTTAGATCTTTTTTCCCTTTTTCCCTAACCTGCCTTCCTTCCTTGCCGTGCTGTATGAATTACAATATTAATATTACTAAAGTTGTGAACTGAATAGAATGATGCTTTTACATTTGCTCAACTCTTTTTATAAGGTAAATTGTCATGGATCTTATTAACAAGTATTCTGGCATATAGTGGGCCAAATCACTGCCTCCTGCAGAAAACCTGTAGGAGCAGGCAGGCAAGGATGAAAAGGCTATAAACTCCCTGTGAACAGGCAACTTTCCCCCTTCCTGTGAGACACAGTCCATGTGCCCTTTGTAATGTCAAAAGTCACATCCTTCTGGTTTTCCTTTGTTAACATCAACAATCCAATGAATATCAAAGTAACAAGACACTACATTGGATCTGAGTGTAGAATTAGGGTTCACAAAGTCAGTTGTTTTAATAAAAGTACTATAGTGATACTGTAGCTGGGAAACCAATGAAGGAATTGTAGATTTGGGTTCAGATTATAAAATGAAAGTACCTCAATCAGTAAACAACCAAAGAGATCGCATACATTACTGGACTGAATAAGTAACAATGCGTATAAAGGAATACTTACCATATTATAACAAACAGGTTACAGCATAGGCAATTTTCCTCTCCCTCTCATTAATGCACAATCCACAACCTCTCCCATTGACAACCATGCAGCCTCACTCTAGTAACTACAGCATTTATTTACATAAAAGAGTAAAATTAGGAATGTATCTAATGTATTTTTGGCCTCTTTAATGCGATCTTGCAAGTGGAAACAAGAAGAGAAAGTGCCAGCAGACAAACCACCTCTTCATCAACCATAGAAACACAGCTGGCCACTGATGGGTCTTGGACAAGACTTTAAGAATGTATCTAAAGGATACAACTTCATACATGGCCCAGGTTCACCCAACATTCGCCCTGATGGACAGGCAGTACGACTGCTGCTGCCCTCCTGAGAAAAGAAAGATGTAGATTATGATTGGGACTCCACAGGATGCCAGAGATACCAACAGAAGCAGAAATGCAGCTGCTTTCTGCCCCTTCAACTTTTCATTTGGCAGACTTTATGCCTAGAGGGCCCTCCATTATGCCAGCAGAAGCAGAAGCAGTTGGATTTAATCTTTGATTAACATAAAGGCTCCATCCTACACTGATCTACAAACAAAAGGCCAGACCATATCTGCAAGCATGTTCAAGCAGCAGAGAGACAGCAAGGCAGAAAGAATATTTCCTTTTACACCTCTTGTGACTGGAGGAACTGTTTTAGGCAAGGGACATCAGCAGTGCTAGCCTTTCCAAATGGGTGGGGTGAGGAAAGAGCTATAGTAGCGTTCACAGTCTGCTCTGGTCAGCAGAGTTGACTATGAGAGGAATCCATGCTGTGTCCTGCAGAAAGTGCACCCTGTGGGAGGCTCCAGGAGGAATTCAAAGGGCTTCTCTACGGACCCTGAACAGGAATTCTAGCACCTAGAATTCCTGCCCATATTCTTTCTTTACTGTGGCGCCTGACCTAGGCCTCTGCTTTCAAACCACAATCTAGCCTCACATTTGTTGAATTTTGTTGAAATGAGGTTGCAGTACATTCTCAGATAAGTCTTAAATATTATTTGGATAGTAATGGGGTGCATGTCAGTGCAGAATTTGGCTTTATCATTCTTCTAGTAATGGTAAAGAACATGCCACTAATCCAGCAAACATGCCTATTCTGGTAATTAGGAGTAATCTGTGCAGACTCATCAGCAAAGTCTTTTCTTTAGAAAATAGAATCAGAGCACTCAATGGGTGACTCTGAATCAGACTCAGATGACTACATTCATATTGCTCTACCAGGTTTGGTTTACACTGAAGAGGATCTGAGTTGCCTATTTTTATTTTGCCTTTACAAGATGAGAGCAAATGATTATTTGGATGTTATAATTACTGAGCTATGTTCACTATGAATATTATTCTTTGACAAAGGGGAATATATTACTATTTGCTATAATCATTTGGCCTTTCAGATGTCAAGTTTGCGTATCTGCTTGGGCTATGTATCTGCTTCTATTCTTGCTCTATTCTTATCTGCTTCTTTATTACTGAAGAGTGAAGATTACCCTTTTCAGAAAGAAATTATATGCATTCAGGTCAATATTAGGAACTGCTTCTCAACAAAACTTCAGCCCATGGAGGAGGCTTATCAAATAGGTTGGACTTACAAACTTTAGAAGAAATAACTGTTCTGTGATTGAGGACATAACAGCCATATTGGGTCAGACCAAAGGTTCATGTAGCTCAGTGACCAATACCAGATGCTCAACAGAGCAGGACAATTATCGAGAGATTAGTCTGTTGCCCAGTCCCAGCTTCTCGTAGTCAGAGATTTAGGAACACCCAGACCATGGGATTGGGAGTCCCTGTCCATTTTGACTAATAGCCATTGACAGACCTAATTATTCCTTTTTTAATCCAGTAATATTTTTGGCCTTCACAGCATCCCCAGGTAATGAATTCCACAGGTTGACTGTGTGTTGTGTGAAGTAATATTTCCTTATCTTTGTTCTAAACCTGCTGTCCATTAATTTCATTGGATGACCCCTAATTCTTGTGTTACATGAAGGATTATTCACATTTTTGTACCGTTTATGATTTTAGAGACCTCTAGCATATTCCCCCTTAGGTGTTTGTTTTCTCAGATGAACAGTGCCACTCTTTAATTCCTTCTCATATGGAAGCTGTTCCCTACCACTAATCATTTTGCTGTCCTTCTCTGTACTTTTGCCAGTTCTTATCTCTCTTTTGAGATGGGATGACCAGAGCTGCACTCAGTATTCAAGGTGTGGGTGAACTGTGGATTTTTATAAGACACTGGACTGGGACTCAGGAGAGTTAGGTTCAACTCTTGACTCTACTGTTGACTTTCTGTGTGTAAAGGCCCAACAGGTCTTGAAACCAGGCCTACAGAGCTGCCAGGCAGCGATGACTTTCATACTGCCACCCAGTAGCTACTGTAACCAGCTTATGCTCTGCTGCAGACACAGACCATGGAAAGTTCTGCCTCAAGGGGATCAACAGGCAGCAGTCTCAAGGCGTCTGATTGGCTCCCCACACTATATAAACCCTGAAACCGGACTGGGATCCTGACCCCAGCCAAGAACTTCACTACAAACTTCTCCACTACTCTCAGCCTCAGCTTTGACCCTGCTCTGACCCTTGATCCTTCCAGCCCTTGTCAGGATCCTGACAATTTGCCTAGAACACCCTAGCCTGTAGGGAAGGCCTACACTGAGGGAACATGGCACCCTAAAAGGTATTGGGGCATTCCCTGTCTGGCATTCCAGAGGGTCCTGGAAAGAACTGAAAGGATTGACCACTCCCAGTAGAAGCTCCCCATGCTGCAAGCTGAACTCACAACACAGAACCAACCTCTGTGCAGGCCAACAACCAGCTTCATGATGAAAACATTGCACTGCAGGCCCAACGGGCACAGCATGCTGCGGATAACCAGATGCTATGAGAGTGGTATGAGACCACTACATTCTGGGCATGTAAGTCACATATCCAGCCCCAGGACTCCCAGCCCCCAACTCAGAAGATTTTAAGGGTACCCCAAAAAATTCATGAAATTTATTAACCAATACTCAATACTACCTCTTGTTTCTACTCTGCCCCTGGCCTACCCCACATTCTCAGCAAAAGCAGGACTTCTTATTGTCAGGAAATGGGTTGGACTGGGCTTGGCCCCTGCTCTAATTAACAAGCCTGATGCTATCTCTCTGGGATGCTTTCCTTCAGGCATTTTCCGCCACTTTAAACAATGTCCATTATGCTTGCTCAGTGGACACAGCCCAGAGAAAACTCTAGCAGGGGCCAGGACCAGCCACCTCCTACCCTGCCCACTTTTGGTGGCTAGTCTCTGACACCGAGTGGAAGCAAAACAGTCAATCCCTACCAGTTCCAGTGGGGACTACACAAGGAGACGAGCTAGCTCTTGTGGAGGCCACAGCTTGATATCTTTGTCAAGCTCATCACAAGCATGAGCAATGTGAGAAGAATGGTGTCTAAGCCACCTCCTGATCAGTGTCCATTGGTACACATCTCTGACATGGACCTCAAAGCCTTGCAGCTGGATACCACCCACAGCCATGCGGCCCCTGAAGAGAAAGACCACTGTTGCCACCACAGGCTGTGCTCTTACTGTGGAGGATCTGGCTGCATTCTTGCCAACTGCTTATCATGAGCTCTAGCCTGACCCAGTCCAGGCAATAACCCTGCCCAGGCCTGGTAGATGGGGATGGCCTGGGTGAGCCTTGAGATAATACCCCCTTCTTCTCATTGAGGCATGCTCCGGGCATGGTAGGTACTGCCTGCACTTCAAAGTTTGAGTCTGTCTCAGTGTTCCAGGCAAGCTGTACTGAATTCCACCGCAGTGGGCTCTCGTGGATTCTGGAGCAGTGGACAACTTCATTGATGCAGATACAACCCAAAAGATGGTCCCTAACCTAGTGGAAAGTAGAGGTGGCTCACTTCTGTCACTGAGGCCAGCGACATAGGCGATGGAGCCTCTGGAAGTTGCTATTCGGGGCCATTGAGAATTCATTCGGCTCAGAATGATTCAGTCACCTTACTTCCCATAATCCTTATGGAGGGTGACTCATGCTCCACACATCCTTTCGTGTGAGTGCCTGGTTAATTTTTGCTCCAAATTCTGCCAGCAAGTCTGCCTATGCATACCACCTGACATACCCCAGAACCAAGAGATGCTCCCCCTGGCCCTGGGTCCACCACCAGAATTGACTTCAGCATTGCTCTTCCCCACTTCCCCCAATGTTAGTGACTACAGTGATGTCTTCAGGAAGAAGAAAGCTAACACCCTACCACCACACTGGAATTATGGCAGCCTGATTGATCTGCAGCTGGGGCCAAGCTACTTTTCAGTCCTAACTACATGATGCCAGAACCGACCTGGCTGTTCTGCATTACTATCTCTTGGAAAATTTGGTCACAGGTTTCTTTCCACTATCTACCTCTCTTGCCAGTGCACCAGTTTTTAGTCAGCCAGAAATATGGACCCCTGCATCTACACATGGATTACCAGGCCCACAATCAGGTATCCATCAAGAATCAGTAGCCCTACCACTCATCCCAGAACTACTGGACCATGTACTTGGGAGTAGGGGAGCCTTCAACTAGGTTCAGATCTGAGCTGGGAATGAGTGGAAATCAGTGCTTTTGAATCTGATATGGCCACTATGAATACCTGGTAATGTCATTTGGCCTCATAATATTCCAGCACTTGATGGATGAGGTCTTCCATGACATCCTAGACATCATACTCTACCTAGACCTCTAACCAGCCTCCATGGAGTTCCTGGGCTACATTCTATCCCCTGGGCTGTCCAAATAGACCTCAATAGTTGTAGGTTATATGGACCTGGGTACCCTCATGAAACAAAGAGCTACAATGCTTCCTTAGTTTTACAAGTGCATCATCTCAAGGTTTTCAGGCCAAATTCCCCTACTGATAGCACTTCTTGACAAAAAAACTACTTCACCATATCTCCAGAGGTACAGTGAGCATTTGACCAGCTCGAGATGACCTTTACCTTTGCCCCATGACTCTTTGTTGTTGACGGATACCTCCAATGTAGCAGTTGGAGACCATGTCTTTGGGAGAGCAGGGCCCAACAGTACCTTCATCATTGTGCCTACTATTCACAGAAACTAACTCCAGTTAAACAGAATTATGACATTCTAGATAAGGACTTCCTAGCCATCAAATCAGCCTTCAAAGTATGGCACCCCTGTTGGTATGGTACCTAGTCAAATCTACATGGATCATGAGAACTTGCCTCAATGGAGTTACTATCAGGTGCTGAATCAGAGGCAGCTTCACTGGGACCCATTCTTCACACATTTCATTTTCACCATCACATAACCACCTGGAACCCAAAATAAAACCAGATACCTTGTTTCAAAAAGGGCAACATTCTTGCCAGGCAAGATCCCACCCATGCTGAGTCCCCATGAATTCTTAAGGCCCAGAACTTCCCAGATGCTGCAGTTCCCCAAGACCACATAAGACTGGTCCATGCAACAGCAGGGAAGGAGCACCCTTCCAAGTAATTTGAGGCAGCAACCCAGTGGCAACACTGGCAAAATAACTTGCTCAAGATTGCTCTAGATCAAGGGCCACTTGTATGTTGCTGAGATCCTGTCAGTTAGATTACAGCAGCTCTGTCTTAACTTAACCCTGAATGTGCATGATGTTCCACTCATATTTTGATTCCTATGAGTCATGTGCCTGCATAGATACACTGTGCTTGAAACCCCTTAGCATCATAATGCCTTCTGAGACCCCGTCCAAACATTGGGCAGCTATTACCCAGCTACAGACTTTATAATCAAGCTCCTCGTGTCTAATGGGCACACTGTAGTCCTCACAATGATCAACGAAAAATAGCCCATTTACTCCTCATTGTGCACCTGTCCACTGCAGAAGAAACGGCCCAGCTCCTGTTGACTCATGTCATTCTTCTCCACGGACTTCCAGGGCAAGTCAAACCCCCACAATGTGTCCACAGTTTGGATTTCATACCAATACCACAAGTCTATTATTGGTCGGGATTTGTCCTTACACATCCACTGTCTGTCATCCACAAACAGATGGTCACTTTGAACAAGCGAATCAAGTCTTAGAACAATACTTGCACTGATTCATGAATTTTCACCAGGAAAACTGATTCAGCTTCTTACGCCAAGAAGAGTTTGCTTTCAACAATGCCAATCATGTCTCTGCTGAGCAGAGTCTCTTCCATGCAAACTGTGGCTTCTTTTCATCTCCACCTGGCTATATGTGTCATCTTCTCCAATCCACAACTGGATATGCTAGATACAAGAACTCAAGGCACATCTGGACAAGGCCAAGAAAAATTGCAAGTGAAACACTGACCACCAGTGCCAACAAAATGCCACATTCACCAACAAGTAAAAAACTTGGCTCCCCACTCTATATAAACGCACAGGATATTCCAGAAAGTATCCAGACAACAGCATGACCTCTTGTAGCTTTCATGATTGTTCCTACTCTTGAGCTCCTGGCTTTATTTGGTCCCTGCCTCCTGACTTGGACTCTGATCCTTGGTATCAACCTTGGCCTGGAACTTAACTATGAACTTCTCCATTACTTTCAGCCTGAGGTTTGACCCTACTCTGACCTGTTAGGATACTGGCACTAACCTTGAGCAAGTTATTTTGCCTCAGTACCATATCTCTAAACTGGAGATAGCACTTCCAAATTGCATGGGGGTCTGAGGGTCCAATATTACAGTGACAGAGGCCAAGTAAGTAAATAGATGGTTTGATTATTGGGAGGAGATGAAGCATGGAATAATCCATTCTCATTTAAACTATTCTCCTAATATATCTGTATTGCTTTCTTGTTTGTTCATATAAAAAACACAACTGCTTTTTATCCTGTTAAATATTAGAGTTTGGCTTGAGCTATACAATTTGACCCTATAGTTGTCATCCAACTTTTGGAGGCATTGGATGGGGGAGTTTGGGATTGGGCTCATATCCAATTAATATGTAAAAGCAAAAATTAACTTGCTTTCTTCTCATGTTATTTTTAAAGCATTTTTATTTCAATTCTGGGAAAAAACATTTTCTTTTCTATTATTGTGGTGGAAATGAAAGTGTTTATCCATGGTGAAATGCTGCATTTGATGGCAATTTCTTTCCAAAACCTTGTACTTCTGACTGTCCTTCTCTTTTTTATGTTATTGAATTCAGATAATTGAATAAGGTAAGACAAAATTGTGGAGACCAGATAGTTCTATGTATCCACACAGAAAGTACAGTATAGGAAGTGGCAGTGAAGATTTCCCCACAAATATTCCACAATCCTGACCTGAATGGACTACTTGAGTGTATTTCACTCTCCATAACCATTCAGTCCTCAGTTTCTTTGCTCAGACTTTGGGAGTTCTGATGATTCATTCTATTTTGTTTATTTTTAAATTTAGAAAATGCCCCAAAGCAACATATCTAGGCACATGCTGATGTCTGACAAAATAATCAATGTAACATATGACTTTATTGTTTTTACCACAGTCATGCCTCAAGCCGCCAATGAGATCAGAGCCCTTTTGTATTATGTGCTGTCTAGACATACAGTAACAGTACTTTCTCTGAAAAAGATTACAATCTAAGTTTGAAAAACAATTAGTTATTCTGAATATCAATGGACACCCCTCAGGCAAGAGGTAGGGAGAGGAAATAGGCCTGTCACATGCTACAGATCAACTTCCTAGATCAGACCAACAGAAGATGTGAATCCCAGAATCAAGATTTCCTCACTAAGAAGATCTGAGCTCCACCCACAAGACATTCAAATCCAAGAAGGGCTAGCTCAAGCACTTCATTTGCAGGCTCCATTTCTATTTTTCCTTTGAAAGACAGGAAAAAGATTCTGGATGTTTCTGTTTGTTTGTTTTTATAATCCATTTCACTCTTTCAAATGCCAGCTTTGCATACATATTTTGTGCTATGTGATATTAGTGTGTCTCAGATGGTGGAGGCCAGTATTACGCTTTAAATCAACAACACCTTGAATTGTAAGAGTACCAATTGGAGACATGTCCAGACATCCAAACTTGTTAAACATCACACATAATCTGTATATAGAAACATGAAATAAAGTACAATGGGACCGTCAGATTATAATAGACCCAATCATTCTGAATGCATCTGATTTTCAGAGGTAATATGCTATTTTCTACCCCTGCTCCTCATCCATACATGTAATAGCCAGTGCTGTCAAAGTGAGGTTTGCCAAGGCCAATACTGTATATGGGCCATTAGGAAAAGAAATAAACTTTTAAAGCCTTTTTAACTTCTTGACTAAGGTAGTACGTACTTAGAACTTTCCTTTGTTCATTCAATGATGGAAACTAGTTCTTGTGCCAGCAAAAATCACTAGACAATATTTCACTTTAACTACTGCATGTGGAAGTGCCTTCAATAAAGCCTGCTCTAGTTGTCATAAAAGTCAGTAGGAGTATTTCCATTGACTTCTTTGGAACTTGGACCAGGCTCTAAAACACCACTGGAAACACTAGTGTTACTGCAAAATACAGTTGTTTCCAGTAATGTCCTCGTGGTGTTGCTCTAAAATATTTAGCACAAAATATTGCATTGTATTTCACAGTGACTCAGTAAATAACTCATGCCTTACCCATTGCTTTTGGCGAGTAATTAAATATTTAAGGCTTTCAACAAAAAAAATGCAATCGCTTAATTGAAGCCAATACAGTTTTTTCCACATTAAAATATCTTTGTGCTGCCACTCAGCTTCTCCTCTAGGTGTACTAAAGGATTTTTCTGACTAATATTACTTAAAGCAAGTAGTAAGATATTTCTCCCTGGACGAAAGCTTTAAAAAAAAATCATATTGCTTTAATCATCACATTTAAGAATTTTAGTGTGTATTTATTCTTGAAATGTATAGTCCCATAAGCATTATCTAACTACATTACAGATAATGGGTAAATTGATACCCACTTAGCTTTCACAATCCTTGTGTTTCCGCATTGAGATTGTGGCACTAAAATCAAGTTAATATCAGATACACTAGTAAAGCATGCATTGTCTTCAGTGACTGGCTCACATATCCTTCTCCAGAAGTTTTGCTCTACACAACCTATGCATATTATTAACACTACTGAAATTTCCAGAAGGTAAAAGGGCTTCAGGTATTGCATCAGTTATCTAATGATCCTTACAAAAGGCCCAATCCTGCCAGGTTCCCAGTAATAGAGTCAGTTAGATAGGACAAATGAGAACGACTCAAAGTTCATACAGCAACAACTAAAAAACCACTTACTTTCATCTCTGTGGGTTCAGAGTACAAAGGGGATTGTTGGTATCTGTGATATCTCAGAATGATGCATTCTGGATTGTTGTGATGGAGAGGGGCTCAGATGTGTCATTTTCTGGAACCCAATAAAAAAGGTTCAGCTTCATTTATGTGTAAGAATGTCTTTGTTTGTTGACATTTTGGAGCATTAAATACCCTTATAAGCATGTAACGTTACATTTTTAAACAGCTTTCCTAGTCACAATTAAGAGTTGACACATACACTTCGGCAGTCTTTTTTATCAGGGCTCCAGTGCTTGGTCCTATTTTGAGGTAAGAAGTGGCAAGGGAAAGTGACAGTTTTATAAAAGAATTTTTTTCTAAAAAATCACCTCACTGAAGCAATATATTCTCATAGAACAGATGGACTGAGAATGTATTTTATCCCAAGTGTCATTTTTCAAACACTCACTAGTTTCAAAGCTTCTGCAGTTTTAAAAATATTCACATTCCCAACAGCCAGTCTATTTCCTTTTTTTCTATTCTAAACAAATGGCAGCAAAATGATAAAGCCTATAAGAACATTCACTTTTCCTCCCATGGGAAAATACTTAATTTGTATGCTCATGGCTATATATAATATATTGGCCACCATGAGAGGGTTCCTTTTTCTTCTCCTGGTGATACACGAGGTCTTCTCTAGGGAGTTGGGTCACTCCTCTGTTGGCACTTCTCCCAGGGTGGGTCTCCTCTCCACCTCCCAGGTAGGGGCACGCCTCCCCCAAATGCCCTGTCCTCACAGATCCAGCATTATGCTCTGTTTCTAGGCTACTCCCTTCCCTGTCTCCCTAAGCTTCTCCACTGGGACTCTTGGGCATCTAGGTCCTCGGGCTTCCTGGGCACCACTGGGGATCCCTTTATCCCCACCTCTACGGGAGGCACCTAAGTGGGTCACTGAACTGCCTAGTCCAGGCACTGCTTCCACTTGTGCCCTTTTCTCCCCACAAGCCCAAAACTCCCAGGTCTCTGCAGGCTGCGATGGGTTTGGGCTAGCTGCCCTCACTTCTTCCTCTGTTCCTTGCCCCTTCCTCTCACCATCTTGTTTCATGGGATAGCTTTCTTCTTCCTCCTCCTGCTCATGTCTAGGGGTTTTCTTTATTTCAGTGGGGTTCTGCACCCCCTTGTCTTCTCTCGTCCTTCCCATGGGGTCTCTTGACCCCCTTCCTCACAGTTTCCTACCTGTCCTTCCAACTCTCTGGGAGGAGGTCCCCAATCATTCTCCAGCAGGACCAGTACAGTAACCTAGCCACTACCCCCACCTGCTGCCACTTGAACCGCTCTTGAACTGCTTGGTATCTCCATGGACACACCTGAGGTCCACTTCGGCCCCTGGGACCATCCAGTGTGTCTTCACAGCCCCCTCCAGACCAGTGATTAGGTGCAGGCAGGGTCCACTAAGCCCCGCTGAGGCCTTTTCCCCACCAGAACAGTTATTGTGGCCAATGGACATACCTTCATCCCCCCCACCCTTCTGTCCTCCTACAGAAATCCACCAGTCCACAGTCCATCTCAGGGCAGTCCTGTTTCTTGTGAACAGGGAGGCCACACTACCAGCAGCTCATTTCCCAGCCTCTGCTGCCCCCTGGTTCAGGCCTATTCTTAGGTATGGATTCTGTGGGCCTCCCCCCTGGTCCTGGACCCTTGGCAAGCTTCCCTGCCCACCTGAGCACCTCGACCTCCACATATTTTTCCATCAGCCTGACTGCTTTTGCTACTCAGACGAGCTGATGGCACTGGACCAGACTTGAACAGTTTCCAGTAGGCTTTATAGGAATTGCTCCAAGATCACTGCATCCAGCATTTCCTCCACCATATAGGTGGCTCGCCTCAAGTACTGGGTGTCCCAGTCCATAAGCTTCTGGGCACATGCCTGGAGCCACAGGCTTTCAGTCCACTTGGCCGTCCGAAACTTCTGGCAGTAATGCTCTGCCAAGAGTCTAACCTGGTTCAGTATAGCGGTTTTCGCCACCTCGTAGTCCCTGGCTTGGGCCTCTCCCAACACTATACAGGCAGTTTGTGCCTCACCTTCCAAATACAAGCTGAGGCACAGGGCCCAAATCACCTTCTCCCATCCAGCCACCATAGCTACCCTCTCAAAAGTCCCTAAAAATGCATCGGGGTCATCTGTTGGGCCCATAGAACCATAGAATATTAGAGTTAGAAGGGACCTTAGGAGGTCGTCTAGTGCAACCCACTGCTCAAAGAAGGACTATCCTCAGCTAAATCATCCCAGCGAGGGTTTTGTCAAGCCTCAGCTTAAAAACCTTTAAAGATGGAGATGCCACCACCTCCCTAGATAACCCATTCCAATGCACTCTCCTAGTGAAAAATTTTTTCCTAATGTCCAATCTAGACCTCCCCCACTGCAACTTGAGACCATTGCGCCTTGTTCTGTCATCTGCCACCACTGAGAACAGCCTAGCTCCATCCTCCCTGGAATCCCCTTTCAGGTAGTTAAAGGCTGCTATCAAATCCCCCCTCATTCTTATCTTCTGCAGACTAAACAGGCCTAGTTCTTTCAGCCTGTCCTCATAAGTCTTGTGCTCCAGCCCTCTAATCATTTTTGTTGTCCTCCACTGGACTCTCTCCAATTTGTCCACATCCTTTTTGTGGTGGGGGGCCCAAAACCAGACACAATACTTCAAATGCGGCCTCACCAATGCCCAATAGAGGGGAATAATCACTTCCCGTAATCTGCTGGCAATACTCTTACTAATGCAGCCCGTTATGCCATTAGCCTTCTTGGCAACCAGGGCACACTGCTGACTCACATCCAGCTTCTTATCTACTGTAACGCCCAGATCCTTTTCTGCAGAATTGCTACCTAGCTCATCGGTCCCCAGTCTGTAGCTGTGCATGGCTGCACTTGTCCTTGTTGAACCTCATCAGATTTGTTTTGGCCCAATCCTTCAATTTGTTTAGGTCCTTCTGTATCCTATCCCTACCTTCCAGGGTATCTACCACTCCCCCTAGCTTAGTGTCATCTGCATCTTATATAGTGTCACCTTAGTGTCATCTGCCATCTTACACAGTCTCCAGCCCACCGCTGTCCTGGCGCCATCCCCACTCTCTGGACTCACCATACGTTGGAGCATTTGCTGCTGGATGCCTGTTCTTTGATGAAGACCTGGAGGCCCCGCTGCTGGTCAGCCTACTAGGTCATCAGTGCTTGTCATTCCACCTGGTGGGATTGTTGCATTTTTTGCACTGTCTTCACAAGCCATTGCAGGGTTTCTTCCATTGTGGCAGCCACTCTCAGCAATGGCTATGGAAGAAGCCCCAGACAAGCTTCCACTTGAGGCAGATTGCCATGCCTCTCTGGGTCCTCTGGCTGGTCTCTCCCTCTCCAGAACAAACAGGACTCACAGGCTTCACCCGTGCAATCATACATGCACGTTTATTTACAGTGTACAGATGCAAACCCCACTCCCAAACCAGGCCCATTGGCCCTAAGGCTTTGGGCTGCTCAGCCTTCCTTGGTCAGGAACCAAACTGAGTAGCAGGGCTCCTGCTCTTCTCCATGGCCATGCCTCCCCAGCTAGGGGGACAGCTGTTCCCACTTGCTTCATTAGGCACAGCTCTGGTATGCTCTAACCAGCAGCTTCAGCTGTGGGTTTCCTCTCTACTGTCTGGGCCCTGCTGGCCCACTTTACCCCAGCCAATGCAGCTGGGTTTGGGGGATGGCAGGGACACTGAGGGGATTGTGACCCTCTACTCTGTCACAGACTACCTGTAGCCTTTTTATGCATGGAAGCAAGTCTTGAGCACTACAATTCTGATAGCTAATTAAACTATTGGGGGTGGGGGTTTCTTTGCTTTTGTCTTACACAAAACAGAAAAGGTCAAATGTTTTTGGTCAAATGTGCAAGTGACTTTTATTATTTGATTACAAATTGCTACTCTTTCCCCCTAAGCAAAAAATGCATCCATATCATGCCCTCAGTGCTGAAGAAACCAGAATGTTTTGGGAAATCTGGTGATGACAGGTACTCCTCCCACTATGGACTGTGGTTTTAAGAACCACAACAGAATTCTATTTATAATTTAGAAGAAAAAATGCATAACCATATGTAAAAGCCTCTGTCTTGAGCCACTGGAGGGATTCACAAACAGACTATATAGTACAGCCCCATTCAACTCTACACCATTGCTTTGAAGATTGACTGGTTAATAGTGATTTAGGAGTGAATGAAGGTGGTGATAGACACTTTCCTGGATCTAAGAAATAGCAATATAAGAATTGTCATACTGGATCAAACCCAGGTCTTCTCCCTGTTGGTGGCCAGTTTCAGATGCTATAGGGGAAGATGTTTTCAGTCTTCTAATAAGTTTCAGATACATGACAATGCTTTTCCTCTCACCCCATGACTACTTAGCATCTTTAATGGCCTTTTACATAGGAATTTTTCAAAGTCTAAATCATGTCAACAAGTTCTCCTTTATCCACTCCTTTATTGAAATGTCAAAGAATTTTAAGAGGTTAGAAACACTTTTCCTGCAAAGAAATCATGCTGTTTAAACCCTAACATATGATATTCAAGATGTTTTTTGGGTTTTTTTTGCTTCAACCAATTTACTGTGTACAGATGTAATACTTGCTGGTCGATAATTCCCTAAATCATTCCTAGGGCCTTTAAAAATTATTGGTACAAAATCATCTACCTTCCAATCCTCTGTGACAATGGCTGTGTTTAATTACACATTGCATATTTTTGTTAGCTGTTTAGCTACTTCATACTTAAGCACCTTCAGAAATTTTGGATGAATGACATCCAGGCCTGGTTACTTTTGCTTTTCCTGTGTAGTTTGTATATAAGTTGTATGATATTACAGTATCCCACTGTTTTTGCCAATCTACCACCTTTCTGTACTGCCTGTTCTGTTAATGTCTTCTTCCCCTGCAAGGCAGTCTAATTCACCAGTTATTGCTTTTGAACTTGTTGCATTTGCATAGAGGTATTCATAGTTTTTATAATTGACTAGGTACGTGTTTGTATTTTATTCCTTAATCTGCCCTGACTGATTTTACCCAGTTTAGAGATGTGTTCTTAACCTGTTCTAGTTCAGTTGTAATTTTCATCTTACCCTTGTTAAGATACAGATACCATTTTATTAACAGTGTCTTTAATAGATGTCCATCCAATTTACACACATGCTCCTTCTCTCCTAACCTGCATGTGGAACTGGAAACACTTCAATGAAAGCTACAATTGAGGCCCTAGACCTGAAACTTCTACCTGGCAAGCTAAATTTAACCACCACTCCAGTTCAACTGTACATTACATCCTTCCCTGTGTTGGATACATACCAGATACCTCAGTTCCAGAAGAGCCAGGGATTCCACAGAAAAAGGACTTTCCAGCTGCTCTTTAAAGTTGACTTAAATTCCCTTTGTGTTATTACAGCTGTGCAAATGAGTCTCAGGATAGCCCAGGATTTGTACCTACATATCCACACAGCACCATTATTGAAGGTTTCTGAATGTTCTTGTGATATTTGGTATTTTCCTTAAAGCCATGTATAACAGAGCATTCTCTATAGTTCCCTGGGTCACTACAGCATGAGGGAGACTGAAGGCTTAACTGAAGTCAATAACCAGCCTCTGTTGTGACACTTGGGTGGCAATTGCCAGGCTAATAAGACACCTGTGTACTCCGCTGGGGCGGAGGGTTCGTGATTTATTTGTTTGTGATCTCGGTGGTGGAAGGAAGCAGACCGACAGTGAAAAATAGCTAAGTAAAAGTGTTTTATTGCATTAACAGAAGCTGGGCACAATTCCAAAAGCAGTAGTGCTAGCAACCACCCCCTCCAGCTATCCCGAGCGGGAGCTGGGCAGTTCCAAAGGAGTAGCCCTAGCAACCACCCTCCCCAGCTTTCCCGAAGCATAGGAAGAAAGCACCTACCAAAAGCAATAGAGTGGGGAGACCCATCAACCACCCTCTAGGTGAGTCACCAATAGGGAACCGACTTGCCCGGGGCATCCGGTAAGCACTTGACGGATCCACGGAGAGTCTCTCCGAGCGGTTCCCAGGGCCGCTTGTTATACCCCCGTCTCCCTTTGTCTTAGCAAAATTTTCCTTCTAGCAACACAATACGTCGCTCTCAATCCCGACTAGGGATTGGTCTTAAACTTGTTTTCCATTAGTCTATTGGTTAGTAATTACAGGCAACTAGGCTGGCAGCAGGAGAAGGGAAGCTGCCCGTTACTGATATTTATTTTAGTTCTGCGGTTAGACATCTTGCTGGCCTGTGGTCAGTCACCCACTGCTTATCTCAGACACTTTCCGCATAGCCAGCTATTTTATGCTGAAATAGCAGACAAAGGTTAGTTCCGCTTTTTAGTGCAGGGCTATCCAAGCAGTTACAGACCTAGTCTTCCTCACAGCCTAAGCTAGATTTTTAGGGCCTAGTCTTGCCAACTACACTGGTTCTGCGTGACAAATTCTTCCGAGCCCTACAACCTGGCTCAGTAAGCACAAGAGATCTTAGAGAAAAAGCACATGACTGGGGAGAAAGCTGTGTGGAAGTCTCCTCCTGCTGTATACGTATCTGAAAATGAAGATTAAATTCACAGTCAAAGGAACATAGCTTGTGTTTATTAGCTTGGACACCACAAGAACAGGGAAGGCAGTGGATACATGAAAGGCTACCCTGTGACACTGCTGATCCAAGAGTCAAGTGAGTACAGCTATCCTCTTAAAAACATTCAGTTTCTTGCCCTCATGGTTGGAAATAAAAGGTGGAAAATGTGAACCAGTGATGGGGTGCTCAACTCACCGTTAGGACAATGCCTTCTCTTGACCATTCTGGCTATTAACCTTGTGAGTTCAATTCCCCTTCCCATGGTTGCATGCCATCTTTCCACATCTTTCTCTGGATCTGCATCCTCTCACTCGCTCCATGAGTTGCTACTGCCTCTTCATGATTCAGACCTTCTGTATTTTTCCCTTTTAGGTTGCCAGTCTTTCTTTAACAATTTTAGGCAGTCTTCCCATTCACCATCCCACAATGCCACTTCCTCAGCAGTGAGTTAGGAAACACAGGCTCACCCTCTACTGTAGGTTCTGGCTCAGGGGCCTCCCGGTGAGCAGTCAAGTTCTGTTTCCCCAAACCCTTTATTTATCATCTAGCACACTCGCCTCTTCAATTTTGCAGGCCTCCTAACACACCCCACCTAGGGAATAACTTTAGACTATCTTCATCTGAAGCTTCCAAAAACTCCTCCCATGGAATAGAATGAAGTGACCCCTACCCAATTTCCTGTCTTTATAAATCCAGCCCAGCTCATTCCTCCTCAGATGGGCTCCCTCATGCAGACAGGAGGTTACTTTGCCACCTGATTCCCTTCAGCTATGGCCTTTCAATATAATTAGCCCTTCTCAATCTCCATTATCCCTTTCAGGGCACGTGTGGGGGTGAATACCCCATCATAAATCCCTGAAGGCCAAAATGAAAAAAATAAAACACATTTTTAGCCAATTTTATAATTTTTTTATTCATAACTTTGGAACACTTGAGGTTGGCAATATTTTCTATTGACATAGTCTGTATGGACTTAGAGTATACTACTGTCTCACAGTGACAATCAGACTCCAGCTATCCTGGGAGAATATCCTCTCCCCTTCAAAAAAAAGCTGCCAAACTAACTGTTTTCATACTATGTTATTTTGCTGTAAGAATACAACAAGTAAGATCTTTTATGAAAGCTCATAATGCACTGAACTTAGTCATTATGATATGTATGCTATGAGTATGTGTGTGTATGTAGAAAATTGTAACTGCAACTTCAGCATTTCCTCACCAAGGCAGTGAAATAATCAGGCAGAGAGAGGCTACCTCCCCTACCAGACAAGGCTGGCTTCAAGCACCTAGCTATTGTCCAGGCAAGGAAAAAATGGGAGACCATAAAAGCAAATTGGAACAGCTTGACATTGAAAAGAAAATTCCAGAAAGGAGGGAGTTTTCCTCACTTGGAATATCTTTAATTACCAAAGGAAAAAAAATGCAAACCCTTTTAAGATAGAAAGGGTTTGAACTGGAGGACATCCAGAATTTAGGTGACAGTCTCTAGGTGGAAGGCTGTTTCTAAACACTAGATCCTTCCTATAGCTGGGGATATACTGGGAAACTGTTTTAAGGCAATAGGTAACTCTTATTATATCAAATCCTTTCACTAATATGAAACTGTAAATCATAGACTCATAGACTCATAGGTCAGAAGGGACCAATATGATCATCTAGTCTGACCTCCTGCACAAGGCAGGCCAAAAAACCCTACCCATACACATTTATAACAACCCCGAACCTATGACTGAGTTATTGAAATCCTCAAAAGTGAGATTTGAAGACCTCAAGCTGCAGGGAATCCATCAGCAAGCGACCCATGCCCCACACTGCAGAGGAAGGCGAAAAACCTCCGGGGCCTCTGCCAATCCGCACCGGAGGAAAATTCCTTCCTGACCCCAAATATGGCGATCAGCTAAACCCCGAGCATGTGGGAAAGACTCACCAGCCAGCACCCAAAAAAGAATTCTCTGCAGTAACTCAGTTCCCATCCCATCCAACATTCCCACAGACCATTGAGCAGACTTATCTGCCGATAATCCAAATCAATTGCTCAAATTAAACTATCCCATCATAACATCCCCTCCATATACTTATCAAGCTTAGTCTTAAAGCCAGATAAGTCATTTGCCCCCACTACTTCCCTCGGAAGGCTGTTCCAGAACTTCACTCCCCTAATGGTTAGAAACCTTCGTCTAATTTCAAGTCTAAATTTCCTAATATCCAGTTTGTACCCATTCGTCCTCGTGCCTATATTAGTACTAAACTTAAAGAATTCCTCTCCCTCCCTAACGTTAATCCCCCTGATATATTTATATAGAGAAAGCATATCCCCCCGGAGCCTTCTTTTGGCCAGGCTAAACAAGCCAAGCTCTTTGAGTCTCCTTTCATAAGGCAGATTTTCCATTCCTCGAATCATCCTAGTAGCCCGTCTCTGAACCTGTTCCAGTTTGAATTCATCCTTCTTAAACATGGGACACCAGAACTTCACACAATATTCCAGGTGGGGTCTCACCAGCGCCGTATATAACGGCACTAACACCTCCTTCTCCTTGCTGGAAATACCTCGCCTGATGCATCCTAAAACCGCATTTGCTTTTTTAACAGCCATATCACATTGGCGGCTCATAGTCATCCTGCTATCAACCAATATCCCAAGGTCCTTCTCCTCCTCCGACGTTTCCAACTGATGCGTCCCCAACGTATATCTAAAATTCTTATTATTAATCCCTAAGTGCATGACCTTGCACTTTTCACTATTATATTTCATCCTATTACTATTACTCCAGTGTACAAGGTGGTCCAGATCTTCCTGAATAGTATCCCGGTCCTTCTCCGTGTTAGCAATACCCCCCAGCTTCGTGTCATCCGCAAATTTTATTAACACATTCCCGCTCTTTGTGCCAAGGTCAGTTATAAAAAGGTTAAATAAGGTCGGTCCAAAAACCGATCCTTGAGGGACTCCGCTAGTAACCTCCTTCCAGCCTGACAGTTCACCTTTCAGCACGACCCGCTGTAATCTCCCCTTTAACCAGTTCCTTATCCACCTTACAACTTTCACATTCATCCCCATCTTTTCCAATTTAACTAACAGTTCCCCATGCGGAACCATGTCAAACGCCTTACTGAAATCGAGATAAATTAGATCTACCGCATTACCTTTGTCTAAGTAATCCGTCACCTTCTCAAAGAAGGAGATCAGGTTGGTTTGGCACGATCTATCTTTAGTAAATCCATGTTGCAATTTGTCCCAATTACCATTGACCTCAATGTCCTTAACTACTTTCTCCCTTAAAATTTTTTCCAAGACCTTACACACGACAGACGTCAAGCTAACAGGCCTATAATTACCCGGATCACTTTTATTCCCTTTCTTAAAAATAGGAACTATGTTAGCAATTCTCCAGTCGTACGGCACAACCCCCGAGTTTACCGATTGCTTAAAAATTCTCGCTAATGGGCTCGCAATTTCACGCTCCAGTTCCTTTAATATCCTCGGGTGGAGATTGTCCGGTCCCTCCGATTTTGTCCCATTAAGCTGTTCAAGTTTGGCCTCTACCTCAGATACGGTAATATCCACCACCACATCCAGATTCCCGTTCGTCATCCCTCCATCAGCCCTAAACTCCTCACTAGTCTTATTAAAGATCGAGGCAAAGTACTTATTTAGATATTGGGCCATGCCTAGGTTATCCTTAACCTCCGTTCCATCCTCAGCGTATAGCGGCCCCACTTCTTCTTTCTTTGTTTTCTTCTTATTTATGTGGCTGTAGAACCTTTTACTATTGATTTTGATTCCCTTTGCAAGGTCCAGTTCTACACGGCTTTTAGCCTTCCTCACTTTATCCCTACACGTTCTGACCTCACTAAGGTAGCTTCCCTTACTAATCCCGCCTTTTTTCCACTCCCTGTAAGCTTTCTGCTTTTTCCTAATCCCCTCTCTGAGTTGCTTGCTCATCCAGCTTGGCCTACTACTCCCACCCATAGTTTTTTTCCCCTTTCTTGGGATGCAGGCTTCCGCCAGTTTCCGCAGGTGCGACTTAAAGTAATTCCAGGCCTCCTCCACATTTAAACCCACAAGTTCCTCCGTCCAATCCACTTCCCTAACTAATTTCCTTAACTCTATGAAATTAGCCCTTGAGAAGTCAAAAACCCTAATCCCAGATCTACGTTTGTTTATCCTTCCATCTAATTTGAATTGAATCAGCTCATGATCACTCGAACCAAGGTTG
>ML675624.1:4806918-4841431 GCA_007922155.1 Mesoclemmys tuberculata | reverse complement strand
TTGGAAAAAGTACAGAAAAGAGCAATCAAAATGATTAGGAGGATGGAACAATTTCCATGTGAGGCGAGATTAATAAGACTGGGACTTTTCAGTTTGGAAAGAGGCAAACAAGGGGGAGGGGAGATATGGTAGAATATCTAGAAAATCATGACCGGTGTGGAGAAAGTAAATAAGGAAGTGTTATTTACTCCTTATACCACAAAAACTAGAGGTCACCAAATGAAATTAATAGGCAGCAGGTTTAAAACAAGCAAAAGGAAGTATTCACACAACACACAGTCAATCTGTGGAACTCTTTATCAAAGGATGTTTTGAAAGCCAAGACTATAACCGAGTCAAAAAAAGATCTAGGTAAGTTTATGGAGAATAGGCTCATCAATGGCTATTAGCTAGGATGGGCAGAGATGTAAAATCATTCTCTGAAGTGTCCCTAGCCTCCCATTTGCCAGAAGTTGGAAATGGACAACTGGGTGTAGATCACTTGATGATTACCTGTTCTGTTCATTCCCTCTGAAGCACCAGGCATTGATTACTGTTGGAAGACAGGATACTGGACTAGATGGAACTTTGGTCTGACTCAGTATGGACACTCTTATGTTCTTATGTTTTGCTGATCTAATTTTACTCCCAAATCTGTCTAATCTGTCATATTAATATTTATTCTGTGCTCCCCACTGTGATATGAGAGTACTATAAAATCTAAAATCATATACCATCAGGTTAGATCTTTACTGTACATTTTCCAGGAAATTTCCATGTATCCTTCAACTCTGCAACTCATATTTATTCAGATGGAATTTGATTAAACTGAGCAAATTAAAACTGACTACTGATTCATTTCAAAGCATTGGAGCAGAGAAGAAGGCAGTGACACTAGAACAATTTGTAACCATCTAGGAGGTTGTCAGTACTCAGTGGCCCTTGATTAGCCATTAATAATTTTGTGAATTTTAAATTTGATTTGCATTGTGTAACAACTGAGTTGAGAGAAAGACTTGTTAAATTGTATTGCAAGAAGTCTCTCAAATCAGTTAGACATCATAGTATTCACTAGTTTTACCCACAATGAGCAAGCCTTATTCTTGTTACCATACACCACCTCTATTTCTTTGTCTTGTTAACATTTCCCTTCAGATAGGCACGTGGTAATTAAAAATAAAAGATCATCATCTGTCTTCTAGGGCCAGATTTCATAAACTGAGGCCACAGCTCTACAGACCTTTTGCATGCACATTTTCCTGATTACATATAGCAACTACAGACACAAAATCAGTATTCAGATACTCCCTCCTATTAGCTCTGCAAGAGTGTGTGTGGAAATGGAGTGTAGTCCACCCCAAAATGTGTAAGGAAGGACACTGAAAAGGTAGAACCATAGCCCACCCAATGCACAGTAGCTTATCAAGTGGGACTCACTTACATGGAGGTGTGCTTCTCCCTCTGAAGGGATGAAGCTATGGACACTGGGTCCCTGAGCAATGGGAAGGAAAGCTGCCTTTTGGAGGCAGAATTCCTTCCTGAGCTTGCCCAGTAGAGGGGGCAGTCCTGTACTGGCCCCTACTTTGGTCTTTATGCAATTTTCACAGTTTGACCCACAGGTAGTAAACAAATGAATCCAAAAGTCAACTCCAGCCTTCAGGTGCCCAGCATACTTGCTTTGGAAAAGTGAGAGGCAAAATATCTAGTACAATGAGGCCCGTATCCATGACTGGGGTTTTTATATGCTATCACAATACAAATATATTATTGAAGAATGGTTATGGGTCAAAAAATCTACAATTTATCCTTTAAAATGTAAGCGCATAAAATAACATTGAAAGCATAAGGTCCCATAAGTATGAGTGTGTACCAATGTTCAAAACAACAAGAATCTGGAAAACAGAAGGAATGAGTGAATTATTGCAAAAGTAAAACCAACAGAAAATAATCAGAAGAACCACAATGAAAACTGAACATCAAAAGAGCACAAGCTATTTGCACAAGTCCAGCTGAGCTAAGAGTATAAATAGTTTACAAATTGCCTGGGAAAAGGTTGGATCTCACTGAAAAGATTTTGTGTAGAAATGGGCAAAAGAGAAAAAAATTACCACTAAACAATTTTCCAATCAAAATAAATATGTTGCAAATATGAAACATACAGTATATATTTTTATTTAAGGATTAGGAGTAGTCAAACTGATATGGCACAAGCAATATACAAATGATACTTAAGCATGCTAGGAAAAACATTAAAATAAATTAGTTTTGGTCATATTCCAACAGAGCTATCTTCAGCGTGGCTTTACAATCCCATGATGCAAAAATATGAGTCCCAGAGACTGTCCATATAATTAAACAAGAAAGCCACAGGACTTTTTGTTTTACATAGTGGTATCATGGAACTGTTCCATTAATGTCGCTATAATTCAAGGAGCCAACAAATACCCATTAAATGAGAAAAGGCCTAAGGCTACATGACAAAATTATAGACCAGGTTGTTTAACTTCTATTGCATAGGAATTAAACTAATCTGAAAGTCAAATGAGGATAGACTTAAAAGAGCAAACTTTGACATAGAGTGTTCTGCATAGTTTCAGGACAGGAAGCTAATGGAGCTATCAGTCTGCTTTGTATGAATAATATTTGTTATAAATTTAGTCCTATATTTTATTTGCAAATTGTTCCTCAACAGATCCTCATTGACTTTATTTGTAAGTATTCCCTGAATAATTTGGACTATTTTTCAGCCTGAGGATTGCTTGTGAATTGATTATTTCAGCAATCCACTACTCATTGGTTATGAGTGGCCACTATTCACATGGAACTGTTACTTTCTCTTATTAGGGAACAATCTTTTCTAAACAAAGTTATGAATAGTTAATAGACAAAATGTGTCCAGTAGGAACATTTTAGATGAATCGAGCTTCCTGAAATACATAAGGTTACTGAGTTTTCTGAACACTGGTATGACTAGCCAATAGTTGTCAGAAGGCCCACGAATAAGGACTAGTAGGACCCGCACAGATCACAACAAACCAAATCTGAGACTGGCATTTGTCCAAATACTTGTATTTTTGTTTATAACCCTTGAAATATGTTAACTAAACAATCTGTTCCACTTTGTATTTAGCTGTGACATTGACTACATTTCCCAGACCTGAAGAAGAGCTCTGTGTAAGCTCAAAAGCTTGTCTCTTTCAACAACAGAAGTTGGTCCAATAAAAGATATTACCTCACCCACCTTGCCTGTCTAATATCCTGGGACCAACATAGCTACACCACCACTGTTTATTTACTATTCAATCATTTCTGGAAGCTAAATGAACAACAAATATTTAAGGACTTTTATGTCAGCATAGACAAAATGTGGATGCTATGGGCCAAATTCTCAGCTACTGTATATTGACACAGCTTCATTTAAGCCAATAGAGTTGACTTTATACCAGCTAAGACTCTGGCCTCATATGTAAAGATGAGAGTGTGACCCATACTTCACAAGTGCAGAAACTTAGCCAAAGACACCAGACAGACAATAAGTGGTGCTTTTTGAGACTATAAAAAAGTTAATTAGGCAAGTTCCCCATCATTTTATTATTGATATTAATGACTTAGATGATGATAATAAAAGCAGTGTTTCAAAATTTGCAAATTAGAACATATTAGAAAAATAAAAGAATGATGACATATACAATTAGATATGGAAGAAGTTAATACATTACATTATTTGGTTTGAGGACTGGGTCAGAGTTCAGTGCACGTAAAGACTTTGTGAACAAAGCATAAAGAATGGAATTATCTGCTAATAGAAAAGTAAATCAATGCAATATGCAGGGAAAAGACTTGAAGGTTAACAAGCATTTGGCAAATGTTCAGTTCTAGAGATGAAAGTGAAGATTTTGGAAAATATGATTTATGTGAGAAATAGATAAATGGGGAAATGCTTTTCACAAGATGCTGGAAAAATGTTTACCTTTCAACTATATTCTCTGTCCCTGAAATATTATATATGGATAATAATAATACTGTGTCTTTAGAAAAACTATAGATTTACATAACGCTTTACAACTTCCCTGGTGTGAAAAGCTTAAAACCTAAGGTTCCAATCTTGCCAACATTTTCTACTATGCACAGTACTTACTACTGTGAGTAGTCCCATTGTACTCCATGGGACCCTTCAAATTAAGTATCCTCAACAGTAAAAAGTGTTTGTAGAATCATAGCTAAGGTAGATTTAAAAAAAGATTTTTGGAACTTCTGGTTAATGTCACTTGGTCAAATATTGAGAAACCACGATAACAAATAATTAGAAACTGATTGAAAAGGACGTAAAGGATGACCAGATAAAACTTTTAAAGATCAACTATGCAGCAAACATAAAATAAAAATAAAACAGTGACTTGACTTATCCAGGTTTGGTGTATGTAAGTAATAAAAAGAGCCAGTGCTGAGCAGGTATTTAGGAGTCAAAGAAAGGTGAGGAAAATCAAAAGCGCAGCATATAACTCTGATAAGGGCTGTATTGCTACTTGCTCTGCACAAGATCTCCAGTGTTTTCTCTGCTAAATGTCATCTGTCCCCCACTCAGCAGCCAAATGGATTTTTATTGTCTTTTTCCTCCTACCATGGCTCAGAAGTGCCATTTCAGCAGGAGGTAGTGACGATCTAGTTCTCTCTCTCTCTCAGTCTACACTTTCTGTAGCCCAGATTAAGAATTCTCTGCTGGTATTGCATACATTATCATCCTGTGAAGATGGATAGCTTTTGTCAAAGTGTCCTTAGAAGGTGATTCAGTTTAGTTTAATGAGTTATTCCCCATATCATATACATTAGAAAAGACATAAAACTGATGATTGGGAATATATCTTTACTTATACAGTCAATGGTGGATTCTCATTTATCTAACTCCTTCCTAGATATACTGTCCTAACTCTCTTTTCTTTTTAAGAAATGCTTTTCAATAGATCTTTCAAAAAAGAATTTAAAAAGTGACAAAGTCAACCTATTTTTTTAAAAAAAACCAAAAAAACACCTGCTGTTGTTGCAAGAAATACTTACATTCTTATGAAAACAAATTAGTGAGAAAAAACATTTTGCCAGTTTTTTAAAATATACAGTGTGTTGTAACCATATTTCTGGTCTCTGGATATTGATATTGTCTCTCTAATTATTTTTAAATGGTTGTTTCCTTTGTACATTTGATGGCACTTTTCCCTGTAAAATCAGTTAGTTTCCCCTTTTGTTTGTGAGGGTCTTTCACACAGCAGCAGAGGAAAGAAAAAAAAATATTTTAAAGGAAAATGTGACTAGTTGCACAAAATTTGGCTGTAAGCATCTAGTAGCCAATAAGGTACTTGATTCATTTTTTTGGGATTGACTAGATTTAAAGTTGATGGCCTTTGAATGCTTGTAAAAGCTTTCAGTTTGATAGTCTGGGAAGTAGACTTCTATTTCTCTACAGCTACTGCACAGAAAGGGTGGCAGCAATACATGCTTCCCCACCACTGTGCCAATAAACCTCTCCTTTTTCAAAGAATTACTGCCCAGGGTGAAATAGGAGTTCAGTCCCTATGCCTAGTCATTCCTTCGCCTCCCTGCTGAGACTGCCAACAGGGATGCAAATTAGCACCAGGTGTCCTTTTCTGTATCACAAAAAAACCAAACACGCACTATTAACAGCCACCATCTAGTAATAATGATCTTTAAAGACAGTTATCTGCCCCTTTCCACTCCTTTTGTGGCTTTCAGGAGGTGAGAAAGGAATGAACACACTCAGGGCTTGTCTATACTGTAGGTTAGTGTGTGGTTAGCCCTAGTGCGAACGTACAGCACACTAGTCTACTAACTTGCTGTGTAAACCTTTCTACCACACACTAAAAGATCCATAGTGCACATTAGTGTACTCCATGTAGACAAGACAACACAAGTCCCTACTGGGGATTCTCCTGTCATAGAAGAGTCCACAGCAAGTGTATGGCTGCCATAGTGGCTCTTATTTTTCCCTCCTACATCCCCTGTGCAGGGAGCAGATCAGAGGTGGAAAGAGGCAGGGAAAGGAATATCTTGAATGTGCAGTGCTCCAGCTACCTTGGCTGGTGTATAGGGCAATAACCAGCTGGTGTTAAAGCTTCCCTCAGATGGCTCTAACAGGCACTGAGGTTGGATTTGAGAATCAAGGAGCCATAACTGCTGTGGCAGCTCTCTAGAGAGACAAGGTATATGAGGTAATGTCTTTTATTGAACCAACTTCTGTTGGCAAGAGAGCCACACAGCTCTTCTTAAGTTTTGTGTTGCTTCAAAGCTTGTCTCTCTCACCAACAGAAGTTGGTGCAATAAAAGACATTACTCACACACATTGTCTCTCTAATATCCTGGGATGAACAGGATTACAGCTACACTGCATACTGACAGATCCCTGTCAATCTGCAACAAAACTTTGAAACTGGACTGAATTCAAATCTAACTTAGAAGCAAAAGGCTCTTTGACATCCAGTTGCCTAACTGGAAGACATTTGTTCAGAAAATGATCAACAAAAGTGTCAGTTTTGCCAATATATTCTTATTCCCTCCATCAACCTTCCTGAGAATTAACAAACCTTTTTTGATCCATTTTATTGATTGATAAAATAACCACAAACATACAAGTTTTTAGTGTTCAATAGGATCAATACTTCTTTAATGTAATTAAAACTTCTTTTAACACCAACTTACTGAATGTTATTTAATCTTACAGATTTCTAGTGCAGAAACAAGGAATCAATGCTATACATCTGAAACCATCTTTAACTTCCTGAGTCTAGCTCTTTCTCTTTAAGACAAAATGGCTCTCATTTTTATAGGAATTAATTTATAGTGAAAGGAAGACTTGGCTTTTTGACCAAGTGTTTTATAATCTCAGTATATAACATCAAAATAAACCTGTAAAAGATGGAACCGTTATTAGAAGAAGAACCTGGTAATTAATACTCCTGGTTTTCATTGTCATCTCTGCCACAGACTTTTTCTGTAACCTTGGGCAATTTATTTAACCTCTCTTTCTCTGTGTGTTTCCATCTGCAAAACAAGCACGATAACATTTACCTACAGTACCTCCTAAGGTTATAGTGGGTCTTTATTAATTAATGCTTGCAAAAAGGTTTGTGCTCCTCAAATGAAATATGTTCTGTAGTTGTGAACTATTACTGTATCTCTCTAATAATGCACCATGCTTTAAAAAAAAAAAAAAAAAAAAAAGGATTGAAATTTAGTAGGTGAAAGAAATAATTATGAAATTATTTCAGCTTTCCAAAATCTAATTTGGTAGATTCTGTAAAACCCTTATTTTTTGGGTCATAAAATGATTGCCTAATTTTCACAATTCTCCATTTCTCAGTTTAGAGCCGACATTTATTATTTCCCAAAGAGAGCAAGGGACAAATTTACAAAGGTATTTAGGTGCCCAAAGATGCAGGAAGCAACTAATGGAACTTACAAAGAACACCTAAGTCAGTCACTAGTCTACTTTAGCCTTTTTTGATTCCCTCTATAGGAAACATTATGAATTATTATGAACAAGAATTGCTTCTGGTTGATTATAGAGTGAGAAAGGGTTTTAGGGTGCCACCATTTTTTCCATCTTAATACATTGTCAATAGGCCGATGCACCTTTAGGTAATTCTGATGCTGCCTTGTCTGTGATATCAGATGCCAAGGGGGTGGGAATTTAGCCATATTCATAGGCATTCTGAACACCACATTTTTAATATATGCAGACTGAATACATTAAAAAGCATTTCCTTTAGAAATCAGTTGTTACAGGCAATCTTAACTAGTGAGTTGCTCAGAGCTCTCACATGCCTGCCCAATATGGCATCTTAGTATCACTGTATTGTCTAGGTGTAATGGACACATTGAACAACTGTTTAGTTTCACAAGATATCAATGTGCAAATTGTGTCCCTAATCCACAAACATCTGAAAGGATCACATACTTAATGACAACACTGTGATAAAGTGTCATAGGTCTTAAAATCAATGGGCCTTTTTAATGTAGGCTAAAATATATGGATTAAATCCATGCAAATACAGGATGATTTATGTATTTTTAAATTGTCTCTAACCAAAGTGGTAAAAGCATAAAAGACTATTCTTACCACAGGAAAAAAGCTGCAGATAACGTAGGAGGTAAATAAGTGGACTGTAATGTTCTCCTCCTCCTCACTTCCTGCAACATAAAACATAATGCTAATGAGTACAGGGGGGAAGTCACTGCAAGACAAAGGTTCCTTATGTTCTCCACTATTTAAATCTTTTCAGATATACCTGCAACATCTCTGTAAAAGAAAAATTCAAGCAAGTTGGGGCAAAGCATAGTGAAGGCCCAAACCTGTGCATTGGTGCACAGCTCTAAGCAGACAGAAATATTTCCAAATTCTGTTCTACAATAAATAGTACATGTCTCCAAGTGAATTTGCCAAGCACAGGAACAGAAGATTCACACAACCTCAAAATAAAGATATCTAGTAACCTATAAACATCCTCATAGCTGTAGTACTGATATTAAGACTATCCATTACATGGAGTAGTTTTTCCAGCAAGTGGTTAACAAAGCAGAACTGTTATGGCAAGTACACTAGGAAGTAGTTTCAATGTACTGCAAAAGCTAACAGTAATTGTGCCATCAAAGTGCACAGCACATCCAAGACAGTTAGGGATTACAGCCCTAAGCAATATAGTTGAAGCCCATCACTGTGTCATTGTCATTGCTCTGACAGGATAAGTTTTGCTACCAAGTTATCTGCAATAATTTGTGCTCATTACCCCAGACTATTTACTAGCTTTTCCTGATGGCAACATTCATGTCAAGTTACTTGGGGAAGTCTCTAATGTCTTACTTACACAGACCAGCCATATTTTTTTCTTTTATAAAGTGTCCTAAGGAATTCACTTGCCAAAAATGTGGAGTAAATTTAGACAGTCACAGCAAATAGTAATTTACAGTGCATTTACTACTCTTTCACTCCCAGTTCTTCAGCACAATTACATAGCACACTTAATTCTGTCATTTCTGAGGATATTTTGATTTTCTCCTAACTCCTTTAGTATTCTCTCACAGAAGCATAACACTAGAAAGCAAAATGTGATATAATTAATAAGAAAATCTATAACAAAGGGACCATGACATAAAAACTTAAAAAGCAGTCATTGAAATACTGGATTACATGTTTATGAGAAAGAAGTTTCAGTACATTACCAGGCAATACCAAGTAACTTACCCCTTTCATTGAACGGTAAGCAATGACTTTCAATTATTAAGATTATTTATGTATTTTTGCTGGTTTTTACTATGGGGTAATGTAAATGATTCAGCCCAATCTTTCCCTTTTCCAGAGGCTTCCGCCATTCCTCCTGTGAGGATGGTGGTAGGGGAACCCAAGCATGCCCTCTTCTCTGAGTTCCAGCCCAGGGTCCTTGAGATAAGCAGCTAGGGTCCATTTCTTGTGATCCCTTGGTGGTTCTCTTGACTGCTTCCTACCTTTGCTTGCCTGCAGGCATCTGTCATAAAGCTTCACTCTTCAGCCTTTGCTTCCAGGAACTTCATGGCTCCATGCAGCTTTGTCCAGGCTGTTCCTCTTCCAGCTTCCTCTTGGTGTCTCTTCGTCTCTCTGGCAGTTGCCTGCAGCCCCAACACCTTAGCTGTTTTCTCCCTTCAGGGCTAGTCCCAGGGTATAAGCTCCCTACTGCAGTTCTTCTCTCTCAGTTCTCCCTTACTGGGCCTCAAGTCCTTCCTTTATAGGAACTACACAGCTGGGTCTAATCCTTAATAAGATGCCTCCGCTACAGGTATCAGATTAGGCTAAATGGGCCCTCAAGTTCTCTGTTATTTGCCAGCATGGAGGATATAACCCATCACAGGGATTCATCACAGCCATCTAGAACCCAAGTATTCAGGCTCTGCCTAGATTGACTGTGAGGCAGTTGGGAAGGTGAAATTAGCCCTCCTTACCCCTTGTCCTCTACCATACCACCCAAACCAGGGTCAAGGTGCGGAACTATCAAACTTCCCCCTGCAACTGTTACTCAAGCCTAAGACATGGAACAGTAGATCCTCAATGCCAGTTACATAAGGCACTGGGATATACAAACATAGATCCATGGCCAGCTTCCTGACCACTATGGCTGACCTTCAAAGTGACCTTCTATGCTGCTCCTCATAGACCAGTGTAAAGACCAAGTGTCTGGAACCAGTGGTTGTGCAGACACATGGGCATGTCCATTCAGCTGGCCAATCCTAGTGCAGCCACTCTGTGTTGTCCTCCAATTTGAACTGGCTCTCTGCACCAGTGACAGATTCCACCCCCACACACCTTTCCTTTTCTGGATGAAACTGTCTAGGTCTTTGAAATATAAAATATACAACATGGTAATTTTCATACTCTCATTAGTTCTTACCTAAATGTCTCCCCTTCATTTGGCTCTTCTCCTCTCTACTATCAGGTCCTTTCCAACTCTACTGTGTAAGCTCAAAAGCTTGTCTCTCTCACCAACAGAAGTTGGTCCAATAAAAGATATTACCTCACCCACCTTGTCTCTCTATTTGTATGGTTATTTGGTATAGCTGGGTGCCATTCTGCAATTGTAACTAATGGTTATGGCTGCTAGAACTTTTTTGCAGGCATTTTTATTGCTGTTTAAACTTAAACAAGTAAATAAGAATAAAAATAAATACTCATTGATAAGAAAAGAAATATAGATGAACTTGGCTGGAAAAATTTGGCACATTAGCATGAATAACTAACAGACTATGGTGTTCAGATTGCAAGTTGTGGTTTGAAACCCATTAGATAAGTATGGGCTGCTGCAACATTTTGATGTGGATCCAAGTTTGGTTTGGAACAACCTGGGCTGAATTTGAACACCCCATAGTTTGGGGAGGTTCACATCTATAGATTTAGTTTGGGCCCATTTCTAAATGAAGCAAATTCGAATGAGAAGCTACCCAGAAATAACATAGTATATCAATTTTGTATATCGCTTTATAACACAACGGAAACAGATGGTACATTCAGACACCATCTGAGAAAAACTGTTTGTTTTCTGATGAGTATTCCTCTTTTTATTTTAGATGGTATATTTAGTCTTTCTATTTCCAAGCTTTCTAAACACTTGAGTAAAAGGATCCAGGACAAGTGAGAATTGTGTAAGCTGATTCTTGGCAGCATATACAGCTTTTTCACCAGAAATAGTACCCTTCACTTCTGAAACTACCCTTCAAGGCTATAGGTGTCAATTGTAAAGAAGGCATCTTTTTGCAATGATTAGCACTGGGATCTCAGTCTCTTTTGTGATGTGGGGTGAGGTTGGGGCAGGATTGATGCGTTACTCTCAAAACACAGGCAGATTTTTATAATTATTTGTAAAAAGCATATCTTAAATTCAAGATGGAGGTCACAGTTAACTCTTTCTCATAATGATTTTACTCCAGTACTTATAAGCCAAAATTTCAACACTAACTATATATAAAAGTACAACAACAGGATCTTAACCTAGCATGCATGATCCAGGACACAGAACCTTGAGGATCAAAATTCCTTTAAAGGAGGTTTATGGCAACACACCACCATCACTGGCAACAGGCATTCAGCCACCTAACTCAGCCCCTGAAATAATATGAGCAATTCTGGTTGGGTAGAGAGCATAGCCAAGGCAACTGGAATGTTTCTTGGTAAGCCTCCAGTGATGGGACTCATAAGAAGTCCCAACTGCAACTTGAAAAGTGTCCTCATGCAGTGGAACCTATGAGGGAAGGTGGTAATTCAGACACTGTTTACTCTCACCAGAGTGAATGCCTGTATGGAACACAACAGCTTCTGTTGACGGAAGGAAGTGAAATGTGCTTGTCCTTGCATTAGTGGGGGCAGGGCATGTGACACAAACCTCACCTCTATACATTTCCCAATATCCTCTCTTCATTATGGAAAAAATCAATATTCAAAATCCAAACATAAAACATTTATTATAAGAACAAGTTTCCTGTATCCATCAGTGCAGGAACAATGAAATGTAAATAGGTGTGCAAATTAGGTCTATTGTGAAGTATGTCACAAATTTTCATATATTTTCAAATAGTTGGTTTCACAAACCAACTAAGGGGTTTTAAACTTGGAAATCGCTGTTTTTTCTTGTGGTTAAGACCCTGGATTAGGACTCTGAAGATCTGGGTTCAATTGCTTGTTCTTCAGTTATTCTGCATGACATTGGACAAATTACTTAATTCCTGTCTGTCTTAGTTTTCCCTTTAGCATTTTCCCGTTTTCCCTAACCATGCCCTCTCCTCTTGTGGTGTTATGTGTGTGCTGAAGCCACTCCAGAGGCCTCCTCAACAGTAAATACAAATGTATGGAATCCCAGTGTGCATGCTGTCCACAGATCCACTACTTGGCTCTCCAGTGCAACAGAATGTGATGGGGTGTAGCCAGACTTATTGGTTCCCTATTGGAAAACCCAGTGTGCTGCTGCACCATGCCCCAGGAAATAATTATTTGTAAAGACAAGAGAAGTCATTTTGGAAACTAGCAAGATCTGGTCCTCCAGCAGCCAGAAGGGCTAGGACTAACCACAGCCAAACAAGGCCCAGCAGGCCAAAATAAAAGGAGCTTCCTGCAGTCAGCAAGTTATTTCCTAGTTGGAGTCAGAGGAGTGGAGAGGGATACTTTCTAGGTTTCAGCCAGAGACACCAGGTCGCCCCAGAGCTTATAACTCGTCACAATGAGTGGCTGGGGCTGATTCAATCCCACAGGAATTGAGGAAATTTAACTGAGAAAAAGTAAGAAACTATTTTTGTTTATAATTGGCCTGAAGGAGAAGGAACTGTTTCTATCTTTTTTATAACCTGGAAAGAATTTTGGATGGTGTGACCTGATCAGGGGGCCAAGTAACAGAAGACCCTCAGAGGCAGGCTGGCAGAGGGTGCTGTGTGTGACAACATGAGGGTACTCAAGAGATGCTATCAGTATAAGGATTCCAAACTGAGCCCACACTTATTACAAGGGGACAATGGAGGTGTTATTAAGGTTTTTGGCCCAGAAGCTCCAAGTCTCAGTTGAAACTAAGTGGCTACTAGTTGAGGGGCAACATGAAGCCCAGTAGATGTCACAGCAACAACAGTTCTAGGAATTTCTAGAAAAGGAAATGCTGTAGGAAATGCTCATCCAGTGACTGACTGTCCCAGCTTCCCCAAATACACTGATGCCAGGATATGATATGTCACTTGCCAAAATGGGGCCCAGTGATGATCCTTAGGCCTATTTGGTCACTTTTGAATCAGGAGCTGCGGCATGGAGTAAAGAAATCTGGGATGCTTGCCTAGCATGCTTCCTCTCGGGGGAAATCCAAGCTGCATATTGAGCCCTGGATGATGAAATGGCTAAAGACTATGATGCCATGAAAGCTGCCATACTCAACTGCTTGTGGGTATCCCCAGAGACCCACTGTTGTTGATTTTGGTCAAAGCCTTTCCCCCAAGTCATGACCCCTGGACTGGGCTACACAATGGCTACAGACAGACAAACACTCTATAGGAGAAATTATAGACTCGGTACTGCTAGAACAATACTTAGATATATTGCCAGTAGTAATCCAATTGTGGGTTTGCCAGCATAAACCTAATTCACTGGCAACCGCTCTCCCAGACTATTGAAGGCTATTTGGTGGCAAGTTGGCCTAGTAATATTCTCTGGCCCAAGTCAAAACCCTTGCAGACCCACTTTTGGGACAGCCTCCCCCCAGTCAATGGGGAAGGTGCCCTAGAGTTGTGGGAGATCTGCCAAACCAAGTAAAGAACCCCCATTGGACAAAACCAAGTAGTCTGAAACTTCAGTGGAAGGGGGCCCTATCAACTCATAATGGAGCAATTACCTAGATACACTGAGGACAGGGCTACTTAATAACCACATTATATGTTTTTGCTGTGGGAACCCAGGACACATCAGCTACTCCTTTATGAAGTGTTACTTCCTAGACTGCAGAACTACAGAGCTACATAGCAATTCCAATTGTGGCATTGACAAAAACTACTGGATCTGTGTTGTCCATGTATGACTTGATAAATGCACTATGTCCAGTTTTGTCAGTTGTTCCCAGATGCTAATATTGGGAGCTTTGCTCAACCCCAAAACGTTCCACTATGACCACTCCATAAAGGTGGCCTGTGTACATGAGAATGTCCACTCTTGCCCGACTGCTTGGAAACAACTAAAGTGGGCAAATGAGAAGGGAAAATCTGGGTCATTGTGGTAAAATACCTACCCTGGTTATAATTGTGTAAGATTGGCAGCTTTTTCCCTCTTTGCTCTCCCCTGGGTTGGACCCGTCTTCTTCTGTGGAAGTACCCAAACAACTGGATGATATCTCCCCAATAGCGAAATCTGACCTCAGTGAGGGGAACACCCACCCTAGGAAGTATTGGGCACAATTCCAGAATGATAGGAAGTCTTTGCTCCAGTCCAATCTTACTGGAGAGATAGAACCTAAGGAGTCACTTCAGCAGGATAACAATCCCCTTCATGAAGAACCATCTGAAAAGAACCCTCCACCCAAACGCAACCTGAAGCATTTGGAAGGTTCTTATGACATGATATGTGGACAGAAAGAAGATTTTGCCTTATTGGAGTCATATATGCTGCTCGAGCAGCTCCATTTCCATGCTTTGAATTGAGGAATGATTTGCTCTATTGGTTTGAATGGTATTCAAAATTGGGAGAACCACACTACCAGCTCCTAATTCCAAGAGAAGCAATGTGAGAAAGCAAGCATCTTGCACATTCTATACCTTCTTCAGGTCACCTAGGCAGGTAGAAGACTCTGGACTGGTTACTATTCCAGTTCTTTTGGCTAGGGATTTATAAAGAGACAGCTAAGTTTTTTGCTTCCTCTCCTGATTGCCAGTTGGGGTCAGTGCATGCACCCTTTATTGTCCTATCTTTAGCAGATACACCCTTCAAAACAGTAGTATTGGTATTGTGGGCCCGTTGGAGAAAAGTGTGAGGGGACACCAACATATATTGGCAGTGGTCGATTACACTACATGGTATCCAGAGGTGATCCCCATATGCTCAATGATGACTCAAGCAGTAGTGAGGGAGCTAGTACAGCTCTTGTCTCATGTTGGCTTACCCACAAAGATCCTTACAGACCAAGGAATATACTTCATGACCTGTTTATTTCACCAGGCTTGGGCCCTCCTAAAGGTTAAGCCCCTTAAAACTTCAGTATGCCATAAACAAACAGACAGTATAGTAGAAAGGTTTGACCTTAAAGGATATGTGAAAAAGAGTTCATAAAAACAGACCTCTTAAACAGAACCAATTACTGCCATAACTGTTTGCTGTATGAGAAGTGCCACAAACTTTTATGAGATTTTCTCCCTTTGAGTTATTATATAGCCAGCAGCCCCAGGAAATCTTTAATTTACTTAAAGAAAGATGAGAAGAACATTCTTTCCACTCCCAAAATGGGTTACAATATGCACAAACACCTAAACTGTGTGTCATAGTCTGCTCAAGAGAATCAGAAGTGGGCTCAACAAACTCGGGCCCGATATTATTATAAAAGGACTCAGGAAAGGATTTTCCAGGGAGAGCAAGTTCTCTTATGACAGCCCAATACTGAGAGTAAGCTTTTGGCCAGGCAACAGGACCCTTATGAGGCCATACAAAAGACTGGGGAAGTGGACTACAAAATGATTTGCCCTGACAAGAAAAAGGAAAAATAAATTTACCATGTAACCTATTAAAGCTGTAGAGAGCCCTGCTGATGACATGGGTCCTGAAGTGAAGTCTCCCACAGGTCCTGTGGATGAACCTATGGAGACAAATTTTTCCCCAAATTTGCAATGGCAGGCCAGGAAACTGTTGGAGTATTTCAGCACTAAGTGTTCCTCACAGTTGGGTTGGACTTGCTTCCTGGTCCAACGTATCCAAACAAACCCAGGGGCAAAGCTTAACTATAAAACTGAATGGATTCCAGAAAATCTCCAAACAGCTATGGACCAAGAGGTAGGGCAACATTAGAATATGATGTCACTGAGGAATCCAAAAGTTCTTGGTGCATTCCAATCATGTTGGTGCCTAAGCCAGATGGCATGACCCCTTTTCATGTGTATTTTTGAAAGCTGAATTTGGTTTCTTGATTTGGTGCAACCCTGTGACTCGGCTCAACAAGCTATTGGACCGACTTGGGAAAGCTAAGTACATTACAGTGCTAGACTTGACAAAAGTGTATTAGAAAATACCACTTCTGCCAGATTTGAGTGAAAAGACAGCATTCACCACCACTCAAGGGATGTTCCAATTTACATTCATGACCTTTGGTTTGCATCTTTCAGCACCTCATGGACAAAGTACTTCATCTTCACTGATTGTTTGCAGCAGTCTATCTGGATGATGTGGTGATCTTCAGCCCAGATTGGCAATTACATCTTGTCCATGTAACATTTGTACTGCAGCCACTAGGGGAATCTAGGCTCACGGCACATACAAAGAAATGCCAATTTAGAATGCAAAAGAAGATATTTGGGATATCTGGAAGGAAATGGGTAAATAAAATCTCTTCAGGATGAAAAAAGGCCCTTAGGAGAGTCCTAATTCCAAGGGCCAAAAAAAAAAAAAAACTTGAGACTTTTTAGACCTACTGAGTTATTATTGGCACTTTATAGCCCAAAATTGGCTGCCTCATTCATGGACCTCATGGAGACACGGCACCGAAAAGGGTCTCGTGGACTCCAGTGTTTCAAAAGGCATTTCAAAGGATAAATGACATCTTTGGACAGCAACCTGTGCTTTGATGTCCAGACTTTTTGTTACCATTTATTTTACACACAGATGCACCTGAAGTAGGCATAGGGGCCATACTTTCACAAAATATCCAAGAAGTAGAACATCTAGGACACTATTTAAGCAGGAAACTCCAGCAACAAGAGACCAAGTACTCTACCGTAGAGAGAGTCTCTAGTCAAATGGAGGACAGTAGTGGCCTCGAGATATTATCTGCTGGGAGCTTTGAGTGTTTCACAGTCCCTGCTCCCTTAAAGTGGATGGAGACAATGAAAGATAGTGCAACCCTTGGTACTTGGAGTTATAGACCTATACTTTCGCAATACAACACTGGGATCCCAACATGAGAAAGCAGACTTTTCCTTGCAACTAGGAAGAGTCCTTACCCACACCCAGATTCCTTTCTGAAGGGGGAGGTATGTGATGGAGTGTACCAGGCCTTTGTGGCTCCCTACTGGAGGCTGTGCCACTCTGCTGCACCCCAGCTCAGGAAACAGTCATCTGTAAATAAAAGGGCAGCCATTTTGGAACCTAGTGAGATTTTGTGTTTCAGCAGTCTGAAGGGCTGGGAAAGCAACAGCCAATCAAGGGCCAGCTGGTTGAATTAAAAGGAGTAAGTCAGTTCCTAGCTGAAACAAAAGGAGTGGATGCTTGCTTGGCTGCAGCCAGAGGAACTGGTAGGACAAAGCTTAGTACTAGCCACAGTGTGAGGCAGGAGTTAAGGAGGAACACTACTGATTCAATCTTGAAGAGGGAATTTAACCCAGAAAGGGTAAGTTTTGTTTATAATTGGCCCTGAAGGACAAACAACTTTTTCTATCTTTCTAATAATCTGGAATGGGTTTTGGATTGTATGACCTGGCCAGAGAGCTGAGTCACAGAAGATCGACAGAGGCTGGTGACAGCCTGCAGGAGGCATTGGTAGCTGAAGGGATTTGCCACACTGCAACCAGATGACCAGGGAGCACTTAAGAAGTGAGTGCAACCTACCAGACAGAACTGTGGTTTTGCTGCATTTGAGCTTCTCACAGGCACCTGTGGGATTTGCCCCTCAGTGAATGAAGGTAACCTTGGATTAAAATCAGATTTACTTTAACAAGTAAAATAAACAGATTATATTGTTTACATACATCAGGAAATTGATGATTGTAAAATCTTTGTTTATACACCTCACTGTATTTACATAGCATTTATAAAAAATAAGTAGACACAGATCAGGTATAAATCTGAATCACATGTTTATGTTCACAGATTGAACCTCATTTTTCCCTGAGTCCTTTGATAGCCTGTTATTCCAGTAATCTGAAGCAGGAACAATTTCCCCTAAAAGATTGAGTTATTTTTACATTTACAATGCAAAATAGAGGCAAACTGTATTTTCCATTAACAATTATATGCCTACCCATTCCTCAAACAAGTAAATTGCTATTAGCAGTCTGCTGAGTTATTTTTGGGACTATTTTGAACAGAACTATTCCGGTTGCTCTAATTAAGACTTCTAAAATTAATATTTAAATTTTATAATTGCTGGACTGTGGCATCCTGAGAAATAATAATTACCTGTCTGATTACAAAGTTGAAGTGAACTGTTACATGCATATGCTTCTTTTTAATCTTGCTGCCTGGATCCCTATTCGCTTGAACAATGTTATTAAGTTCTGAAGTTGATTATATGGGTTGGTATGTGAGTCAGCCAGACGGCACTTCAGGCACCTAAAAATAATGTTCTTTTATTTTGTTAAGAAAATAAATGCCTGCACCAGTTTGAGCAATATGAGCTGGATTTTGGAATGAATGCTAAAGCTGGTCGAACCAGTTCAGACATCTCACATCAAACCAAATGTCTTTTGTGCTGGCTGTGAGGGAGAGGGAAAATATTTTGATTAATATTAATTCTCTCTTCTTGATTTCATACCAGCTTTACACCTTACCTGAAGGTCTCATCAAATCTGGCACTCTTGGTTACTCCGGTGGCTGTCTTGAAGTCTGAAACTCTTTAAAGTCAGGAAAGAACAATGCACTCTGAACTGGAATACAATATTTGGTTAAATTAATCAGTCAGAATCTAGTAGATATTGTCTTGGATTTTTTACACCTCATAATAGATTATCATCAAAGGTGAGGGCATTTTAAGGAGTTTGGGAAAGGGAGATCAATATGAGAGTATGAGCAAGGACTGCATCACACTTGGAATACGGAGAAGAGCATAGATGAATTTAAGAAACATTCAGAGGAAGAAAGAATTCTCAAAAGACTCAGTTTAAAACAGGAAGTTACTACTTTGTTCCTTTTTGTGCCTTAGTTTAAGGGTCCTCAACAAAAGGTGCAGACCTTTTTAGATATACTCTAAGGGTCTGAGGTGTCTGTTTCATTTGTTTTCTAGCCCTGACGAACAGGCAGAAGCTAGGGATGGTGATGGACTGATTCAAATGACTTAACTTGTGTTTAAACCTTGTTCCACTGAAAAATAAGCAATAAGTCTTCTGGGAAGAAGACCTGAAATTAGAGCTGGACAAAAAAATTTCAACAAATTGTTTCTTTCACCAATAAATGCATTTTTCAGGGCCCAAGGTTGTTTGCCTAATTCAGATTTAATTCATTGAATAGTTTTTGATTGGAGAAAAAAAAGAAAGGGTTGAAAAATTTTGTTTTAGCTGTTTCATTTCCAAACATTTTGCTTCGACTCAATGCAAAACAGCATTTCAAATTTGGCCTATTTAAAAGAAAAAAGTAAGGCAAAAACACCCCAAACAGCCAAACTGAAACAAAACACTGGATGAAGAAAACTGTTTCAAGTCAACTGAAACATTTTGTTTTACTCAAAAGTAATTGAAAAACCTGGGGATGGGGGGAAGGAAATGAGTTTATGCAAAACGTTTTTGTCAACATGAAACATGTTTTGTTTTGTTTTTTGGTTCAATTAAAAAAAAATTTAAAAATGGTTTTCTTATCAAATTAGACCTTCTGTTCCCCCAATTAGATTTTTCAATTCTGCTCCCAAAATTGAAACTCCACTGTTTGCTCACCTATACTTTCAATACTTACCAACCTCTGGACTACCTGCCACTACTCAGGTAAACTTCCATGACAGGCAGGTAATAGGGGTAGTCCTCAATGTAAAATTCAATTTTTTCCTCTTCAGTGAAAAATGAATGCCATATAGCTCCCCATGAACACTACTGGCTTTGTTGTCTCTTTTCCAATTGGAATATTTTCATATACTTGGTTCTTAGTAGCTATAGAGGTGCAAATGTCTCGCTCACCACATCTTTCTGCAGTACAAGATAGAAGAAACCTGTGTTTGTTCATATAATAGTGGAGATTTCCTATGACCAGTATTTTCTTAATTTTATAATTAAAGAGCTAGTCTCATGATGGCAACACCAGGAATAGGAAACTTTCAAATTTCATAGCAGGAACATAGTGGGTTGGAAAGCCCACTTATTCACCAAAACTAATAAAGTCTTCTGAGTGTACAGGACTATCTTACCATCCCTCCCACCTGAAGAGATTAGGAAGAGAAATGAGCCACTTGAAGACCCTGATTTTCAAAGCTAGATACATAGCATTACACACATCTAATTAGTTAGTACAAACTGAGTGCTACAACTGTGATGTGTCCTAAGAGACTCTTCTCAGAAGATGCAGTCTAGGGAGTGAGGGACAAAAGTAGCTTTAATTTATTGTTGTGCCCTCCAGATGCAGGGCATTGGTGAGGACTGAAATGACCTACAATGTAAGTTAGTCCCTGCATACCTCTCAGGACCATGCATCAGCACTGAATGCTCAGTGCTTTGAGCACACTCTTCCCATGCAGGATTCAACCACAAACACTCTCCCTATCCAAGGGTTAGCAAAGAAGTACAGCAGGTGGCCATTTTTGTTGGAGTTGGGAGGCAGAATCAATTTTGTTGGAGTTGGGAGGCAGAATCAACCCCTCAGTATTCAAATAGCCAGGTGGTTTTGTAACTAGCTGTTGAACATATACAAATGTCCACTTTGCAATCATGGTAATTTAATGGGCAAATTATATTTCTGTCTTTCCACTTTTTGCTTTCTTCTCAAAACAAAATAGCTTTAATCTCTTTTCATATAGAAATCTTTCTATACCTCTAATAATTTCCATTGCTTTTCTATATTTCTAAAACACACTTTTGAGTGAAGCGATCAGAACTGAATAGACTTTAAGGTCCACACAATTGATGTGTATAACTTTACCCGTTTCTTTGATTTCATTTTAATTCTGACAGTGCCTTTTGTTATGTACATCATTTAGGTATTATTTTTAAGATATACAGCACATGCTATTACATTCCATGATTATATTAATATTTCCTACTAATTGCATCATTGTCTAATTATCATCACTTTGGACTACATTTTGTAAAATTCTTTAGAGAACATATTAAAGGAGAAAATATCATTTGGATAAGTCAGCAAACTGTTGCTTGATTTATGTGTTATTTACCTTGTCAATAATAAAAGTTATATTTTCATCTTAATTGCCATCCTTTGAAAAGTTCTTCCCTTCCTCAAATCAAAACTGTACTTCAGAATTTATTCCATGGTTTTAATTTTTTCAAAATCAGTAATTTAGTAATTAACAAGTCTCCACAGTCATGGGTGTATTGGCCTTTCTGTTTAACTGCAAAGGGCAAATGTTGAAAGTCAAGATATCTCAGTGGAAGGACAAAAATGTTATAGTGTATTCTGCAATGAAATTTTCTGGTGATGGTGAATTTATATAAATTTTTAACTAAAGTTTTCTTTCATTCACTGATTTTGAGAATTGCTTGCTTAACCTTGAACCCAAAAAGTACTAGTTCTTTAAGCATCATATACTTTTCATAACACTAAGTATAAGAATAGGTTGGGGGGAAAACAAAATAATTTACGTAAGAAAGTGAGGTCCCCAACTAAATGTGTCTGGTGAGGGCCCCAAAGGGTTTCTCCATTTCCCACTCTGGGAATACATTGAAGATGATCTACACCAGCAAACGGAAATGAGGATCTAGAAATGGGTGGTGGGACATCTCTTTTAAAGAGTGGAGGGGAAGAAGGAGGAACTAGGGGGGGATTTCTTGATATGAATTTTTTCACCAAAATAAGCATTCTGGATTTTGAGATAAAGAAGAATGTTTGGGAATGATTAGGTTCTTTTCCCTCTGTACTCGCTTCCCCCAAAATTGGTACTTTCTCTCCCAGCAATAAAGTTAGTAAGAATGGATCTGGAGCCAATGGGATGTGTGGAAGGATGGAGATCAGAGTTTGTACAGCTTACAATGTAAAATTCCTTAACTAAAGAAATTAAAGACAAATCATATAATATTCATTTTCCAAAATATATTAAACAAACACTCCAATCACTAGTTTTGTTATCAGAGGCTTAAAATTGTTGATATATGCAGTTGATCTAGAATCTTTAATAGTTTACATATCTAGTGGCCTTCTTTGCTTGAAGTCTAGAGTTAAAGGATATTGCAGATTTATCTTACCTGTTTTTAAAATAGCCTCTGTCAGAGATTCAGTTTTCATCTGCAGATCTGTCTATTGTCATTCACAAAAGTACATGATGGTAACAATGATACATTTAGAACCAATTTTTTCTATAAAAGTAATGGTCTCTTCATTTTCTCAGAAGATGAATTATTTATAGCTGTATACGAGCTTCACTAGGGTGTGTATATATATATATATATATATATTCTAACTCTAGTTTTTAAGCTGTAGAGATTTGCACTTTCTACTCTTTGGTTCAATAAACGGAAACAAAGTATTTTATAGTAAAAAATCAATGATCATTTGGAACCGTTCAAGCTGTACATTTTAAGCCTGATTAGTGAGAATAACAACAGTTCCAAGGAACAAAACTGTGATTGTATTAAGTAGAACTGACAAAAGTCCCATTAGGAAATGACTCACTCTTCTATGTTTTCCTATAATGCCACTTTTTAAAACAAAAAGTCACATTTTTTCTGGCAGCTGACAGCCAGAAACTGAAATTCACCTGAATTGTTTCTGCATTTATTGAAAAAGGGTTTATAATAAAGATTATACTGCCATCTATTGGATTACACTATTCTACAGATAAAACATCTCATTTCTCTTTCTGGATTAATGAGGCCAAATAAACTAATGTGAGGGGTAACCAGATTTCCTTTGAAATTTTAGTGATCATTACATAGCCATTCTTTTTTGAGCAGTATGATTATTTCAGATAAACAGCTTTGTCCCCAGGTTGCTACTACCAACAAATTATATGAAGAGAGAGATTCTACCATAGTGTCAAATGAAAGCTTACTGGCAAATCACCAAAACAAAAATACCTTATAAATACTCCTGTCTTACAGACATGATGTGGAGATGTTTTCATGCACAGTGTCAGTCAGTAGAATGGCATTACTTGCTGTGTGGAAGAAAAGATCTCATACACATTTAAGTAGCAATACTTTGTGGTACAAAGAATCTTGTGCTACTAAGAGACTTCATGAAAACTTTAGAAGTAATCCAATGAAGTTTAGGGAGAATGGGTTGCCCATATGAAACTGATCTTCGTTTCTGACAGAATTTTAACTGGAAGTGCTGGCAATGCGAGATTTATTTTTATCAGGCACCTATAGCATCAATCCATATCTTAGACATATGAAACATGCCTTTCTCTGGACTATCTAGATGTCAATTGGATAGGCACAAGAAAAATAAATTTTTATGAATGTTGTTATAGTAGTTTAGTGCATTACCTAATAGGACCTCATAACTGGATGAAATAAAATAAAAGGAAACTAAAAGTTTATCTGTTGAGAGTAAGTTGAAAAAGTCTTCTACTGTTGCTGCTCCCACTGATATTTTATAAGTTTGGAGGCTTTAAAGTATAGTTCCATTCTGAAAAGCAATGTGTAAAAATGACATATTCTCACTGAACAGATTTATACTTTTTGTGTACTCTCTCTCACATCTGCTTATTTTGACTAAGGTAAGTTGTTACTAGTTTTTATCTTTTTTAATACCACAGCTCTGGAAGAGTGAGAATGTTTTACTGGTATATAAGCCATTTACAATCTGGTTAATTTATGGTGCTACATTATTGTTAATGTATGACCTAAAAAAGAACCTAGCTTGACTTTCTGGTTCTAAGTTGAATTTACAAGGCTGGAAGCTAGAAATTTTTTTTTTATTTACTTGCAAACTAATCAGATTCAATCTGGAATGCCTAAAACAAAATAAAGATGGAGCTCTACAATGCCATTTTTACAGATACTCTGCAGAACAGAACTGGACTTTAAAACTTTATTGAAAAAATTGTTCTAGATGGAGACTGACAAGTTTAGATAACTTTGTTCTGGAGGAAAAAGGAGCTAATACAGGGTCTGCACTATACCTTGGGCAAGCTACTGAAACTCTGCGCCTCAAGTCCTCATATGTAAAGTGGAGATAATAGTACTCCTCTCCCTCACAGTTATGAGGTAAATTTTCTACTAGCTGAGTATTAAAATGATCAGAGTCATAGTAAAGTCTGTATCTAAAAACATTAGAAAGCATTCGTTTTAAATGCTTACAATCATAGGATAGGAAGGGACCTCAAGAGGTCTTCTAGTCCAGTCCCCAGCACTTAAGTCAGGACTAAGTATTACCTAGACCATCCCTGACAGGTGTTTGTCTAACCTGCTCTTAAAAATCTCCAGTGAAGGAAATTACGCAACCTCACTAGGCAATTTATTACAGTGCTTATCTACCCTCTTGGGAAGCTTTTCCTAATGTCCAACCTAAACTGCCCTTGCTGCAGTTTAAACCCATTGTTTCTTGTCCTATCCTATTCTCAGAGGTTAATGAGAACAATTTTTCTCCCTCATTCTTATGACAATCTTTTCTTCCCTGCTTCTGTTGCTCTCCCTCTTAAAAAAGGAACTTAAAGAGAGAAATGAGTCTTTGGAAACAATTTTTTCAAACTACCAATTATGGACAATAGGCTAGGATTTTTAGACTGTTATAGACAGAAGCATGTTGGGGCAGATGCACTGAAAACTGCAGAAAGAGACAAACACAAGATATACCCTTTGTCCTATGGAACATACACAGGAGATAACGAGAAGAAGCCGTTGTACTGTGTACAATAATTTCACCATTCCTAAATAAGGAGAAAGAATGGTTGGTATCATTTGTGTAATGTCGTACTTACTCCCAGCTTCAGACAGCAGCAGAGACATCAGCTATGATGCAGAATAACTATCCACTTCAGTCACGGTAGAGACTGTGACTGAAAGGCCTGTCCCTACACAAATGGAAACGCAATTAACTATCCCACTACAAATAGTAGATTGGTCTTCAAATCCCTGTTAGGGAACACATGAGACAAATATCCTTCAGCCTCATGAGCAATGCTGAAAAAAGAGATGATCCTTAGAACATGAGTATCCATCTCAAGTAAAGGGTGACTGAATTTGAGAGAAAAAATCCTGCTCCAAAGAGCGTGGAAGTCAACAGAATTTTTGCATCAAGCTCATGGAGCACTAAACCTACTCTTAACTATATGGGAGCAACTGCGCCCAGACACAGCACTTGTGAATTGGGGAGTGCACAGCATTTCCCTCGGTGGGAGTTTGATAGTGTTCCTACTTTGATTATCTTTGCATGATTTTTATGTCTGTTTGTTAGAACTGACTCTTCTTTTCTCGATTCCACTCACGTGGGATAATCAATCCAAACAGCTGGATAAAAGGTGGGTTTTTTCCTGTGGCTGTGGGTTTATTTATTTATTTTTGTAATGTCAACTGGGCTAAAACCCTGTATTTATTCAAAATTGTGTATTTCATTGAATGTAAAGCATTGTGTTAGCCACACTGAAGACTAGAATAAATTTCTTATCCATAGAACAGGCAGCAGTTTTGCAAGCTTCCCTACTTTGCCCCACCATTGTGCTTCCATTCCTAACCTGTAATGACAGCAGCTGAAAAGGACAGGTCTGTTTGTTGCTATGCATATTCAGTCTTTGACTTGAGTGGGTCATGTAAATAAATCATAAGTGACTGGATATCAGAATTCTGAAATGGGCTAATATGTTCCTTGAGCCGCCCACACCATTCAAGATCATTACACACCATACACCCCAAGTGTGGATTAAAAACACAATAACTCTTAGATCAGACATTTCCCTGACAAAAAATGCTGGAGAATAGTGTTGGATCAATAGAAACTACCAAGAGTACTGATATTCCAGTAACAGTAGACCCAGAATCAGCGTTTGGAACAAGGAAAGTGTTAATTCAGCCAATTTCTTTCATTTAATCAAAACCTGTAAACAGTAATGAAAATATTTCAAGAATGGATATTTTCAAGAAGCAAAAATAATGTACAACAAAATATGACAAACTACATGTCAACTAGATATCAGAACAAAAAAGGATTATGGGCTAAACTGTGTCTTTGCCACATGTCCTGTATAAGGAGCAGTGCCCAAGAATAAACTGGGAATCAGATTGTGACACTGAGTTATTGTTTGCTTCCTGATTTCTGTTTTGCTCACAATAAGAACTGGAGGGCAAGTCACCTGCACAAGACTGTATCTGGTGTAGGTTACTTTCCCCTATAGCTGGTTGGTTTGTTGAGTGGGTGCTGCCTGCTCCCACCACCACTGCCCCTTGCCCACAACACACACATACAGACATACCAGAGGAGGGAGAATTTCAGACCTTCTGATGCTCTCACCAGGTAGCTGGTACAGGAAAGTAAGGATGAGACTTACACCCACTCTGTTTCCAACCAGCCCACCACAATGTCCCTCACTGCACCTGTCACATTCCCATTGTCAGAAGGAAAGTATCTGAGATGGAGAGCCCAGAGCTGATACCTTTGTACTATGAGTGCAGACTATGGGCAATGAGAGAAGATGGGAAAAGAGAGAGGCTGTTGGGGGAAGACAAGCACAGCAGCCTGTGGAGAACATGAGAAGAGGCATATTAGGGACAGAGGCAGAAAGTGGTAAGCTGTGGAAAATGGGGAAGAAGGTTCTGTAACCAGTAGGGAGAATATGCCCCTTCAGAACCGAGAACTGAACCCAAGATTCTTAAGACCCATAGTTCCTCTGCTGTCCGCAGAGAGCTGTGAAGCCAACTGGCAAAATGTGTTTTATTTACCTGTAGAAACTGATCCACATAGGTGTTATTAGCCCATTACTGCTACCACACACCTCATTATTCTCAAGTAGTTGACGACTGTGTAGATCTAACGGTTCCAACCCTGGATGTGAGAAACAATATGGCTCCACCTGGTGGACTTTCCATTTATTTTGTTTTGTTTTGTTTTGTTTATTTTGTTTCATTAGGGACTCTAAGGAAAAACATTAAGCTGAAAGAGCATTAAGGCAGAAACAGTTAAGTACTCAAATATTAGGAAGTGCCAGAATTAAGGTTGCCCATGCAAATTTAATTTAGGCTCTTGTGCCTATGTCTCTTGACACTGTCTTTAATTACATGATCACATTCTATTTTTTCCACAGGACCCCTACCTCATTCATTGCACTGAATTTATGGTGCTCAAGGAATCAATCAGGGTTGTGTAATATGTGAGGCTGCTATCTTCATGTGTTGCAAAAGTTGTAAGAGGTGTAGTGAATCAAACTGGTGATTGTGGGAAAAGAAAGATGATGTCTTGGGTATAAGGCAGTTGAATGCTTCCCTGGGAAATTAGATTTTATCCCTACAGGATGCTGGGCAACTCACTTAAACCAAACTTTTCACAGGTAGCCACCTTGTGGTTCCTATTTTGTGGATGCCCAGTTTGAGAGACCTGGGCCATGCTTTGCAGAAGTGCTGATTACTTACAAGTGTAACCAAAGTGAATGGGAACTTCACACTGAACACATGAAAGTTTTATAAAAATGCTAAGTACTCTGAAAAATCAAACTCCAAATATATCAAGTTGGGCATCCTGAATTAGTGGCTATCTGACAGTTTTATCACTCTGTCTCAGATTCTCATCCGTACAATGGGGATAATACTATTCAACCACATGGGTGTTGTGAAAATAAATGTATTAATCTTTATATGAAGAACCCAGAAACTATAACAATGAGTGTTACAAAGAACCTCTGAGGAAATTAATAATACTGTATTTAGTGCAAGGTTTAAATAGTGTGCAATAGAGCTGACTGGAAAATAGAAATCCATTCCCATGAAGAAGTTTCACATTTTGAGAAACTTTGTCACCCAAATCTGGGACAAAATGTCCAATACATGAAAGTCTTCGCAAGAAGGGATTTCAAGGAAGCCAAATGGAATTTTTTGGCTTACTGGCTACCAACATGGAAGGCAGCCAATGTTACCTTTTCCAACTCTCTGCCTTTCCAACTCCAGAGCCGCATGGAAAGCAAAGAATCCAGGCATTCAGCATTGTCAGCCCTCCTAGAAAGCCTTTGTCAGTTTCACTATCTGACTTACAATTTCACAAGTCTTCCAAGTGAGTAGTTGGGGAGACATCATTTCTATTTTCCCAATGAAAAATGAAAAATTTACAGCAAAACTTAAATATTCCAACAGAAAATTTTGGTTTAATGAAAAGGGTATTTTTCATCAGAAAATCATTCAGATGAAAAATTTATGACCAGTGCTAATAAGCAGTAAATAAAGACTGAAATCACCACTGAATGATGGGGATAATACAATATTGAATGGGAAGTCAGTTAATGAGCGTCATCCTGTCCTGTGCACCAAATGAAGTATAGGTCTAGCAGAAAAAATAGTATGCAATTATGTAATTAAAAATTGTTATCATAGAATATTAAAGTTGGAAGGGACCTCAGGAGGTCATCTAGTCCAACCCCCTGCTCAAAGCAGGACTAAAGTTAGCTAAATCATCTCAGCCAGGGCTTTAAGCCACAGCTTAAAAACCTCTAAAGATGGAGATTCCACCACCTCCCTAGCTAACCCATTACAGTGATTCACCACCTTCCTAGTGAAAAACACTTTCCTAATATCCAACCTAGACCTCCTCCACCATTGCTCCTTGTTCTGCCATCTACTACCATTGAGAACAGTCTAGCTCCATCTTCCCTGGAACCCCTTTTCAGGTAGTTAAAGGTTGCTGTCAAATCTCCCCTTATTCTTCTCTTTTGCAGACTAAACAAGCCTACTTCCCTCAGTCTCTCCTCATAAGTCTTGTGCTCCAGCCCATTAATCATTTTTGTTGCCCTCCACTGAACTCTCTCTAACTTGCCCACATCCATTTTGTAGCGGGGGCCCAAAAATTGGACACAATACTCAAAATGCAGTCACACCAATGCCGAATAGAGGGGAATAATCACTTCCCACGATCTGCTGGCAATACTCCTACTAATGCAGTCCAATATGCTATTAGCCTTCTTGGCAACCAGGGCGCACTGCTCACTCATATCCAGCTTCTTATCCACCGTGATCAAGGTCCTTTTCTGCAGTACTGCTGTCTAGCTTGTCAGTCCCCAGCCTGTAGCTGTGCATGGGATTCTTCCATCCTAAGTGGAGGACTCTGCTCTTGTCCTTGTTGAACCTCATCAGATTTCTTTTGGACCAATTCTCCAATTTTTTTAGGTCACTCTGTATCCTATCCCTACCTTCCAGGGTATCTACCACTCCCTCTAGCTTAGTGTCATCTGCAAACTTTCTGGGCGTGCAATCTACCCCATCCTCCATCCAACCCTGGGGCACTCCACTTGTGACCAGCTGCCAGCTAAACACGGAGCCATTGATCATTACCGATTGAGCCCAATGATCTAGCCAGCTCTCTAATCTATTTTATAGTCCATTCATCAATCCTATACTTCCTTAACTTGCTGATAAGAATACTGTATCAAAAGCTTTGCTAACGTCCACCATTTCCCTACATCCACAGAGCCAGTCACCTCTTCGTAGAAAGCAATCAGGTTGGTCAGGCAAGACCTGCCCTTGGTAAATCCATGTTGACAGTTTCTGATCACCTTCCTCTCTTCCAAATGCCTTAAAATGGATTCCTTGAGGACCTGCTCCATGATTTTTCCAGGGATTGGGGTCAGGCTGACAAGTCTGTAGTTACCTGGATCCTCTTTCTTCCCTTTCTTGAAGATGGGTATTATATTTGCCTTTTTCCAATCATCAGGGACCTCCCTAAATTGCCACGAGATTTCAAAGATAATAGCCAATAGCTCTGAAATCACATCAGCCGACTCCCTCAGCACCCACAGATGCATTGCATCTGGTCCCATGAACTTGTGTATGTCCAATCTTTCTAAATAATCCTGAACCTGTTCTTTCAGCACTGAGGATGTTCACCTCCTTCCCATTCTGTGCCGCCCAATGCAGTAGTCTGGGAGCTGACCTTATCTAGGAAGACAGAGGCAAAAAAGGCATTGAATACCTCAGCTTTGTCCACATCCTCTGTCACTAGGTTACCTCCCTCATTCTGTAAGGGGCCCACACTTTTCCTAATCTTCCTCTTGTTGGTAACATATCCGTAGAAACCCTTCTTGTTCCCTTTCACGTTCCTGGCTAGCTGCAACTCCAATTGCGCTTTGGCCTTCCTGATTTCATTCCTGTATGTTCGAGCAGTATTTTTATAATCCTCCCTTGCCACCTGACCAAGCTTCCAGTTCTTCTAAGCTTCTTTTTTGTGTTAAGCCAAGCTGGGCGCCTATCATATTTACTATCCTTTCTACACATCGGGATGGTTTGTTCTTGTTTCCTCAATAAAGTTTCTTTAAAATACAGCCAGCTCTCTGGATTCCTTTCCCCCTCATATTAGCCTCCCAGGGGACCCTGCCCATCAACTCCCTGAGGGAGTCAAAGTCTGCTTTTCTGAAGTCCATGGTCCATATCCGGCTGTTCGCCTTTCTTCCTTTTGTCAGGATTCTGAACTCTACCATCTCATGGTCACTGCTGCCTAGTTCGCCACCCACTTCTACGTCCTCTACCAAATCTTCCCTGTTTGTGAGCATAATGCATACTCACAAGGAGCGTGAATTTAGGTTGCTCAGGCAACCTTAATTCTGCCATTTCCTAAATTTTGAATGCTCAACTTTGCAAGCTTATTGTTATTTTAACATAGGGTGTGTGTGTGTGTGTGTGTGTGTGTCTTTCACCCCTCTTCTCTCTATTAGCCCTCCTTCCTCTCTCTTCCCAGAACTTTTCCATACGCCTCCCTGGTTTCCACTATCAGTCCCAACAATCTTTCCTGAACACAGCTAAAACAAAATTGAATAACTTTGAAAGTAAATAACTCCTTGGCATTTCTTCCAAGAAAACACAAGTGAAACAGAGATATAGAGAGTTCATCCAGTGGCACCAGCTCTTTTTTATCTACTTTTTTATGTTATTCTGTAAAATAACACAATGGACAGAAGGAGATAGATAACTAAAATGACAGAGTCCCTGATATAAAGTTTTCTTTTCCTTTTGTAGTAACCCTCCAGAGAACTATAAAAGAAGCAGAAAGATAGAGATACTGTACCACAAAAGAGAAAGTCCCTAACGTTCAACTTATAAAGAATGCTTGTTCAGGTTTTGTAGTACAGCACTTCCCCAGAGAAAGCAGAAGCAATACATGAGACAGACTCCAGTTTACAATAGTGACACTAAGAATAGAATTTACTTTGTCACTTTTGTGTTCCATGGGCCTTATCCAAATGCCACTGAAGTCATTGGGAATCTCTCCATTCACTTTAAATGGATTGGATCAGTAATGCTTATCTTGCATTTAAGGATCTGAAAAACCTTTACAAACATAATTAATTTTGCCCCACAATAACTTGTAAAGATATACAATGTATTTCTCTGTTTTACAGATGAAGAGAGGTTAAGCAGGTATGCTCATAGTGGGGCACTCAGCCCGTATCCTCAAACCATGGATATTTTATACTCTAGGGGCAAGATTCTCTTATGTTAGGGAGGAGTGAGACTGGTAGAGAAGAGAGAGCATGGCAGAGTAGAGCACAATAAAGCAATCCTCACTCAGCTCCATTTTAGAACAGTCCACTGATGGAGTTTATCCGTGAAGCTCTATCAAAAACCATTGTCCCAATTTTATAGAAATTGCATAACAACTACATTCTCAGGTAAGTGTTTAACAAATATAAATAACAGGTTTACTAATCCTGATTCTTCTTCTCCATAACCTCAAGAAAACTTTTGATGATATTCTACGTTAAATGATTATCTTGGGACACTGTAATGAGAAATCCATATAGCTAATATAAAATAGCACTACATTTGTAATTATTCATAAGAATTAAGTGTTTTTCACAGTGGACTCTACACACCCAATCAAAACCTGGGGTGGAAACAACAAGCCTAAAAAAAATGGGAAGTCACGTGAAGAGTTGTAACACAGCATAATTTATTCTCATCCTTGTGGGCTCTTGTGTAAAAATGAGAAATGAAAGAAGATAGGAAATAAGTTAAAATCATTCTTGAAAGGAAAGAAAAAAATCACCATAAATGAAATATAAACTATATTAGTACAGAGTTTTGTCGACAAAAGTCGCCTTTTGTTGACAAAAGAATCCTGGCGTACACACTGCAATGACCCTTTTATTGACAAAACTGCTCTGTTTTGTCGACTAAATAAAACCACCTAGACGAGAGACGTGGAGACTCTCTCAGCAAAGTTTTTGTGAAAAAGCACGTGTAGACACTGTTCTTAAGTTATATTGCTAAAAATAGCCTGCTGATTATTCCAGCATGCCATCATGAGACCTCTCTGGGAAACAGTTTGAGCTCAGCTGCTCTGCAGTTGTCTGTCTCTGCCCCTCCCCTATCAAATCCCCAGAAAGTTTTCAAGTTTATTCAGCGGAGCTCACTCCACAGTGCAGCAAACACAGTTCTGTCCTGCCTGCCATAAGCTACAGGGGATGGGTGTAGCTCCTTTTGTGCCATGCAGAGCCAGGGAGGGAGATGGGGGTTGTATCCCTTTCCCTGCTCCCGCCCCTGCTGGTGCACCAGACCTGTCTCTCTGAGGGTGGTGGTGGAATGGGGGATGCCAGCTATGAGCTGTCTGTGTAACAGCTTCTGCCTTGGGATTGGTTGCCTCCAGCTGCTGCCAAGTGAAGTTAAAGAGATAGAACAAGTGCAGACACACTCTACTCACTGTCCCCAACACAAGCTGTCTGCCTGTCTCTCTCCATGTGTGTGTCTCTTTCTCTCTCTCACATACACACACGCTCATTCTCTCCCTTACCCCCTGCTTCTGTGGGCTTCTTGTGCTTGTATTCAGCAGTATCAGCTTGGCTGACAGGGCAGTTTAAAAGCAGCTGTCAAGCTAGTAGGATGCCCATGTAATGATGGGATTCAGAAGCATTCATCATGTGATGCTGTGCCTGTCTCATGAGGCATTGCAAACCCTTCCCAAAGCACCCTGTGTGCAGTTGCACAGTGGGATAGCTACCCACAGTGCACGGCTCACTTTGTCGACAAAAGATCTGATAGTGTGAATGCACTCCGCTGACAGAAGGAGACGGTGAAGACAGGCAACAGTGATTTTAAATACAGTGGTGGCTGTATGCTGGCAAAACTTTTTTTGACAAAACTTCCTAGTGTAGACCAGGCCAAAGTCTCAGATTTAACATAAATATGTATTTTTTCGTATTGTGGTTAGGGAACTGGCACTTAAAGGCAGAAGTATAGTAACAAAGGGAAAGTATCTGGTGTATTGTAACTGAAATTTCAATAGCACCAGGATTTATTTCATATTGTAATGAATTAGGGATTAATGAATTCAGGCAAATGACTAATCCTATTTAATAGCCCAGGTCCTAAGACATGCTAAGCACTTGCCAAGCACCTTTACCTTCAGTGGAGTAGCTTGTGCTCAGTACCGCTCTAGATCTGACCAGCTGTCCCTCCTTGGCCTCATTCTGTGTGCCGTGCACCCTCAATTCCAACAAAAAGCAATCAGAGTTGGTTAGTGCATTGTGGGTTCAATGCCTCTATGTTTAACACATGATTTCATGATCAAGGCAAAATTAAATTCCCACATATTGCATTAATGCAAAACTTAGTATTTAGAAAAGTCAGCACAGTATCTAACACTGGTGTTTAAAGTGTAATGACAAAAACAATGAACTGAATAAAGGGAATTCAAGATGTGATAATTAGAGTTAAGACATTTTCTATTTGCATTGCATTTAGTTTGAATCAGTTTTTTTAAATACTAGCACATTGATTTGATACAGCATAGTCTATCATATAACTATAAAGGTGGACTACTCTGTAATTATAACAGGCTATACTAGTTTTATATGTTGTTTAAGTCACAGCAACTACTTTCTGCCACTACTCTCTTTGTTTGGTCCATATCATTCAATTAGCCCTACTGAGTGAAAGTTTTAATGCTTAACCCAACGCATCTCTAAGTATATTCTTGCAAGGTGGTATAATAAATGGCTGGTAATACATAGCGACATCTGATTAGGACAAATTATTTTCAAAATAGATCTGCTATGAAAACTAAAATGGAAGGTAAATTGACAGAACAACTGCTGCTAAATTCTATTTTCAGCATTATAATTGAGATAATATACCATAATTTATTTTAATGAGTTACAATTAAGAAATGGTTTCGAGAGTTGCATGTAATTTCTTTCAATTATTAGTTATTAGTTGCTCATGCATAAATATGTTTTAATATTGGATTATTTGAACTGTAGCAGGTGATTAAAGTGTCTTGGTATATAAATTCTTCGCTTGCAGTTCAGCAGAGTGGTGCATGGCATGGTCAATTCTTGCACGAGGC
>ML675624.1:4743350-4801918 GCA_007922155.1 Mesoclemmys tuberculata | reverse complement strand
AAAGCTTATGCCTGCAGAAATTTGTTAGTCTTTAAAGTGCTACAGGACTCTCATTGTTTTTGCACGGCTACCTCTCTGGAACTTAAAAACTTTTATTTATTTTACTTGTTGGGGCTGGACAAACAATTCAGAAAAGCAAAAAACAAAACAAAACTCACATACTTATTCCAATATAATGGGCCAAATTCAGCCCTGCAATAAGAGGGCGTAACTCTACTGAAATCATTGGAATAAATTTGATCCCATGACTTTTAATATTAGGAGCTAAACCCCAACAAAACATATTAATTTGGGGAGATAATGGTGGCTTTTAAATTACACACATAGTACCTGACAGTGCCATTTTAGTTTTCCATGATCTGATAAGTAAAGCACCTTGGGCTTTAGCATAGTAATTGAGTAGGGTGGATTGCACAGCATATCACGTGTGCTGAATTACATGAAACACGTACAAAGCCACCTGCTTTTGTTGCTCTTACATGTGAACTCAAGAAGGAGATGGTACATGGAATTTCATTCACTGGAGTAAACCTTTTCCTATGCAAAACTGGGGTTGGAGTCCAGTGAAAATAGGCATTTTCTAGCAAAGATTAGTTTGTTTTTAGATTAAAATGGGTATAATTTTCAAGTAGAAATGGCTTTTCAATCAAAAACTTGCAAAATATGTATTTCCTTAGCCAAATTGTATTGCTAGTCATTCCACCAAAATTGTAAATAAAGTGAAATATGGGGTGGGGAAAAGGCAGGGAGTGAAACAAGATGTGAAACAAAATGTGTACAATTTTCCTATGTAATACTATGAAATATAAATTATGACTTTTGCTCATCTCTGTTAAACACTTTTATACAAAAGAATACCCCATATTTTTGTGAATACTGGAGTTTAAGCCCTGTACAATATTAACATTTAGAAAATATGATCAAAGGTACACATTCACATCTGTGCATCACCTTTACATTTAAGCACTTGAAGCTGACATTATGGTGGATCCTTTATAAAAACAGTTTACAGACAAGATGGAGAGATCATCAGTTAGCTGGTAAAGATTCTGTGGATAGCAATGCATTTAAATTACTCATCAATAAGAACATGGTGGGGAGACAGACTTGTCTGACATTGCTGATGAGTTACAGGAACAAAATAACAGGATATCTGATTGAGGAAAGCTTTAGCAGCAGTTTCATATGCATGTAAAATGGGATTTATATTCTGTTACCTAGAGGTAGCTTACACTATATCATGATATGTCACATGCAGTTTAATGTCTTCTCCAAGATTAAAATTAGTTTAATTTGAGGTACCCCTTTATGAAGGTAGTTGGGTGCCCAATGCCCAATGACCTTGGACCCAATGGAAGATGGACACTAACTCCTCTGGGTTCTGTTGAAAACCCAAGCCTATTTGATTCTTGGGTGTTTAATTTTAGATCTAGATTTTTATTTTCCCATTTTATTAGTTGGGAAAAAATAAGAAGTTAAGGAATATTTTATTTTATTATTTCTAAACAAATTAAGTACTACCTGGAAAAGGCTGCTGAGATGGTTTTACACATGCAATTTCTTAGTACATCATCAATGGGTTTCCATGAGCATTTAATACCGGGTTGTTTTTTTTCTTGCTATCAAACAGAGCCTATTCTGTACAGATGTAAGGTTGGCTAAATCCCTCTTAGACAGTAACATACAGTACATTAGCAACACAGTGCATGCAGAGTTTCAGTCTGTATGATACATTTATTTGAGGCCTTTATTTTCCTGTACATTTTAAAGCTTTCTTTTCCTGCTTGAAGATTATATTCATCCTGAAACATTACCCTTCAAGTGTTAAAATGACAAGTACTGATGAGGGTAAAGCTGATCAGCTCCAAGACTCCCACAGCTGAACATTATAAAGTTTCTGTTGTTCAAACAGCTCAGTTAATTATCCAAATGTGAAGGATATCAGAAGGGGACCTGCTGAGCTTTACAGCTGAATTCCAGGGAATTAGCCATAATGGAGCCGTTATAAAGAAATTCTGACAGATACGTCATACAGGGTCTTCTCCTTACTTCTCATGAGGATTTGTGCAGGACCTTATAATCTTACAGAGAGTTAGAAAATTCCTCAGAATCAAAGGGAAATTATATTTTAAGGGAGAAGAGTAGTCCAATCAGCCTCATAGCACTTTATCACATAAACCCAGAGAGGATTTCAGAGTCACACATGTTAATTGCCTGCTGTAAAGATGGTTGCCATTGCTTCTGGTGTGAAAGACTATTTTCTCAGATCTAAGTTCTTCAAATGACTACTGTGCCTTATCTACAGATAAAAGTGAAGTCACTCCTCCTTCCTTGTAAACCTTTGTAAGGCACACTTTTCTCTTAAATGACACCTCACAAAGGACATGTATTTGTCCATTTTTTGTACTGGTATAATCAGCAGCTTGTGCACATGTAAATTCAATTCAATAGTAAAGAGATCAGGAAAAGTGAGGTACATTGGCAGAATCTGCCGAGGGATATGAAAAGTTCTGCGCCCTTAATTCCCATTGAAGTCAGTGGGATTTGCAATCCACTTGAGTCAGCCCTAGAAAAATCGGCCCTTAGATAAACTGACACAGCACTTGTTTATACAATTACTGCCAGGGCTCCATGGTCTTTCATGTCCATGACCATCCAATGGAGCCAATGGCTTAGAATTGTACTCAGAAGAGTGAAGAAGTTCTGAATGAGGAGTTGTAACTTGAAAACTTCAACAGAATCCTTTATCTAAACTAAAGCAAACAGTTAATTTTCCATGGCCTATAGAGGGATATAATAGTACTGGTAAGGTTCTATAGCAAAGTTCACTGACTATTATTATTATAATTAAATAATCATTTATAAAGGAGCCTATCACCATAGCATATAGTCACCATAAATCCATAATTTCCAGACATTAGTAATATTTCCAGACAGTCAATATCACTTTCTTTAAAATATTATATAACTTTAATGACAAATACTGTATAAATTCTGAGTATCTGTGCCTAACAGCTTCTATAAAATAGCAGGATGAGCAATTTTTGGTGTGATAATATCATTGGAAGTTATGCCCTGCACTTATTACCATAAAGTCATAAGTGGAATGGTATAATAATGGAACAGTAATGGAAACCACATTTCCATAATTGAGACAATCCATATTCTGCAGTACCACAGGTTAATTTGTAAAATTAATTTGATGTGATCAATGGTTATAAAGTTGTCATGCAACTATTCAAGGTTTCTCTTCTACAGCCATTTGAGTTATTTTCCTTCCCTCTGTCTGCCTCTTTTTGGCAGATTTGAGGCCTGAAACCAATGGAAGTTTTGCCATTGAATTTATCAAGCCCTTTGAATTTGTCACTTCCAGGAGTGATATTTCATTTAGGGATGGGTGAACCAGAATCCAATTCTGCATCCCTTTCTCACACAAATAGTCACACTAGCTTCAAATGAACTAATTGTGAGAGAAAGATTGTGGGAAGATACAAATAAGATAATATAGATAAAATAAGAACTGAAACAATCCTTTGCACAATGCCCAAGTGAACCTAAGTTTTCTGAGGTTTGTAAAAGTTTGTTTAATTCTTCCTAATCTGCTTCCACTTCCTATTATTATCATCATGTGTTTCTGATTGTCTTGATTACATCCAGGACCAGAAATGACAAAAACCCTCAAGAAAGGCTGTTCTCATGTTATCTCCAGACTTACTACAGACAAGTAAGAACACAAGTAGAAACCTTGTTATCTCATTATTTCCAGTACAGTGATGTAGTCCTAAATTGCACCGATACAATCTTCAAAGTCTACCCACAACTGCAAGTATTGCCCCGTGTACAGAGTACAGAGAGTAAACAGGTAAACAAGCATTCTGATCACTTAGATGCTAATTAGTTCTCCAAAGGAAGCTGATTGGAATAGTTATCTAATCAGGCTGGCGCGCAGGGTGAGATAAAGTTTCAATTGCCTGATCAGCCCAAGTCTGACAAAGAGGCACAGGAAGGAAGTGATAGGAAAGAGGGAGAGGAACAGCACTAGCTGAACCCAGTCACATAGAGGCCTCAGAGAAGGGAAACTTTTGTTCCCTTCAGGTCCTGATGAGAGGGCAAAAAGCACTGTAGCTATTGTAAATAGACTGTTGCACGGAAGTACAGTAGTATTGATGGAGGGAACTTGAAAAATAAAAGGTCACTGAGTGCACACCTAATGGAGTTTGTGCAGTTTCTACAGGGAAGAAGACATGAGCTAAGCCACACCTCGTTACACCCCCACTCCTCCAAGAAGGTCAGTTTGGACGGATCCCAGTGCCCGTGCAAATCCCCACTGAAGGGCCTGGGGCTCCTCTCAGGTTCAGGGTTCTGCCTGAACACAGCTTGTTACAGGATCGATGCCTTTTTGAGGTTCATCCATTGCTAACTGGAAGATAGACTGAAGGATACCTTACCTTAAGGGATTCACCTGGAATCATCTGTATAAGTAGTAAAGTGACTCATTTTTTAAATTCTTTGGGATATTGATTTTTGAAATGTAGTATTTTCTGCAATTAACAGAATATTACTACTTATTATATGAGTGATCTTGGCCTTGAACCCAGGTCCCCAGGAAGTGCTCAGACTACAGATGCCACACAGCAGCTCACCCATACCATTAGAGGAGGGGCCTAGCAAAACTCTAGCTCACAAAGGACCCCACCCACAAAGTCCCTGATTGAGGGAGCTGTCAAGCTCAGCTGACTGGTTAAGGTGTATTACTTAAATGAGTAAAAGGGTCTGGAAGTTTTCTGAGCAAGTAGGTGCATTCCCGGCTGGCTGCCTATTTGCCTGATTCCCGAGCCCTGCCTCCCAGACAGTTCCAAATTTCCTTATCCCAGAACCTAGTGTGTTCTGCTTTCTTACCTTGCTCCAGGTCCCTGCTTCTGTGCCCTTCCTTTGATCCTGACTCTAGCTTTGATTCCTGGCTCTGACCCAAGCTCCTGTTCCAGGTCCCTGAAACCATTAGGCACAACCATGCATACCCCAGTCCACACACTATGCATCAATACAATGCCTAGCATAATGGGTCCTTAATTAGGACCACTGGGCCCAGATAAAGGGATTTAGACACTTCATTATCATCACTAGGTGTCTCTAAAATCACTGGAACAACAATGGAACCCACAAAGTCTCAGACCCTGGGATCCCTGTACAACTAATTGAATCCTTAAAATACTTTGAGGTAGGTGGGGAGTGCGCTAGAGTCCTATAAAGGGATTCTCACTCTTTTTCTGGCCCAGTTAATAGTTAATTATTCAATTATTTAATTAAAGTGGAACAGCTTCAACAAGAGAGACTGAGTAAGACCCACATCAAAATATCTCACAGTCCAGTAGCTAAGGCACCCTGTTGAAATTCAATTTCATCAGGCAGAGGGGGCCACTGAACCACTGCCTCCCATATCCTGGGTGAGAACCCTAACTCCTAAGCTAAAGGTTATAAGGGAAGCCATTTTCTCCTCTCCCAGGCCATTTTGCATAGAATTAGATATGCTACTGGTTTGGGACCTGCAGTTAAGACAGGCACTTCTCAGCCTATCTTCTTTTAGTTTGTGGATCATGATGGGCTTAGGCTGGAGACAAGCACTCAGACACCTAGAGGGAGTCAGCTTTGTGCATGGTTGATGGCAGAAACGTAGGCACCTAGGGGACTTTTACAGTAGGAAATTTAGGCACCAAATGAGCTTAGATGCCCTACAGGTTTAGGCAGCAAGCAACTGGGGGGTAGGTTGTGGGCCAAAGTGATGCCTACAACTGGGATTTAGGCACCTAAATCCCAGTTTTAGGCATCTCTTTGATCCACTGGGAATCTGGTCTCTTGGCCTACCATAATTCAAAAATAATAATATAAAAATGTACAAAAATTCACAAAACGGATACTATGGCGTTTTTCATCATTGATATTAAAGCCTTTTTATTTAAAAACTATACTGAAAAATATAAAACAAACTGCACTAAGGAAAAACTCTAGCTCCCTCCAATATGATCACAGAAGGCTCCTGTATATTATATCTAGTGAGATTCCCTTTCATGACAGGGGGCTGCACGTGGGGAAGCCACACATGGGATCTGCACCTCTCAGGAACTCTACTGACTCTGGGTCATTGGGTTGCCTAGCTGAGCCTAATAAACTGACACTAAATGACAGTGCTCCCTGATTGGACAAAAGGGCCAACAAATTACCATTTAAGACTAGGAGCAACAGCAGCACAGTAGCTTTGTCAGACTTCCTTCCTGCACTGTCCCTTGCTCCAAGTCACAAGAAGTGACTTCTTCCACTCCATCCCTAGTCCCAACCTACCTCTGAAGTCCTGGTTCCAGCTATTGCCTTGTCTCTGACCACAACTCTGGTTCTGCCTTCTGATTCTGCTCTGATCACTAGGCCAGATTCCTGTTCCAACTGACTCGGTTGCACTGCCTACACCCTACTGTGTGACAGAATCCCCTACAGACAGCCCTGCACCTAAGCTCCTGCATGGGAGGAAACAGGGGCTGTGGGCATGGTCAAGACATGGAATAAGGTGGTCATAGTTTTCCAGTGCTCTACAGATCCTCCTGCCTCCTGAAGTGACTCAACATGAGGGTTCTCAGAAGTGCCCTGTATAGTTTATTTCACCCAGTGGACGAAAGAAACCTCTTTGAGGGGCTCCATTGACAGCAGTAGAGGATTTCTCCCCTATATATTTCCTTGTCTCCCAGTTCTGGATTTGTCACTGTAACTATCAGAAAAGCCCTTAGAGATGTGATGATGTGAAAGTGTTCCTCAAATGGATTCAGAGGGATCAGTCCGAACTTTAAACCTGCATCTCCCTTCCCACTTTTATGGAATCTGTCGTGGCTCCTGTAATATAAATTACTATAAGTCCTCTGTGCCTAATATCTGTGTGTTCATTTCCCTACATAAAACAGAACATGAGAAAAATGTTAATATATTTGAACTTAAATCAAGTTTTCTTGAACCTTCTGTGACATTCAAAGTAGCAAAAATATGTAAATATGCAGACAGAGAAAACTGAGAAATCTAATCACAGTATTAGGGCAATATTATGTAAACATATGCTCATCTCTACAGATTATTTTTTCAACTAAATTTGGTAAAACACATTTAAATAGGGAAAGTTATAGGATAATACTGAGTGAGAGTATGCGCTTATGCATTTTACTGAACTCCTGCTGCTCAGGCAGTCTGATTTGCCTCAGAAGTATTTCATGGCTTTGAGGAAGAGCAGTAGGTTTAAACACCTAAAACTCTGGTTGTTCCTGTCATGTCTGTGGTCTTTCTAAGGGTCACTGTGGTGAAAAGTTGGAGACATTTGTGCTTGTTGCCAGCATGTCACTAACTGAGCACAGCTCTAACCATTATCATGACATCTGTTCACAGAAAGACAAGCCCGGCATATTTATCTTTTCCTCATAACTTAATTTATAGACAGCAAACTTAACTCCCTCTACCTCGAGCCTCAGTGTCACTCTTATTAAATGAAAATTGAATTCTTATGCCAGGCCCTCAAGAGTAATTACAATGGTATGGTTAACAGTTCTGTACAAAGAACTCTAGATGAAATTTAACAGAACAGCAACTTTTGTAGTAACAAGAATACCCATTTCCCCATATTTATAATCTATTCCTTTAGAAAAGCAACCTAATGGTTCATTTACCTTACTTACAGCTGTGCATTGGGGTCAGGGCTTCAGTCTTTCTGCAGTTGCCTGTATATGTCCCTTCCTGCATTTCCATTTCCATTTCATGATCATTCTCACACGTGCTAATCCTTCTTGCATGTGGCAGCCACTGAACCTAATCAGGGGCTCCTTCTGTGAGGTGTTAAGAGCCCTGTAGTGCACCTAGTAACTTGCAGGATCAAGCCAATCATCACTCCAGTTTGCTTAATTAGAAAGTTAGCAGCTCTTTTTGAGAAATAACATTCAAAAGTCATCTTTCTGGGAAAATCAGACAAAAACCCATTATGAATTTTGTAATAAATAAGCCTGGTTGAGTGAATAGACAAACTACTCTGCAAAATGCAAAATCAAGTTCAGATCCCGTGACACACACTCCAGACAAATATTTTTGGGATACTGCTCAGGACACACTAAACCTAAAATATTCCTGGTATTGTTTAGCAGAATCCTAGGTTATCTGCCAAACTCTAATAATAAATGCTCTCTCTTTAAACCTGGGTCTAGGCAAATTAAATTTGATTAACTGCTCACTGTCTGGCCACCCAGTCATCCAAGTATCAAGGAAACACCAAAAGGTGATCGGGGAGTAAATAGAACATACTCTTAACACTGTGAAGATATTTTTATTGCTAAATTTCTCTTTCTTAAATTTTAAAAAGATAACTGATATTTTCTTTAGAATTTAGCATATACAACAGTCCAGAAAATTAAGGCCATACTTCTGAAAAAATGTATTGTTGCAGCAAACCTCAGGAGAAATGTGTATATTAAAATGCTCTCTAGCACAGGATCTCAATTTCATGTAATTTGAAACAAGACATCCTCAAACTAAAATGGCCCTGGAGATAGGTTTAAGAACCACAGGTTGAGTTGCAGCCAAAATAAAACAATAAAAGCTCCAGTATCAGGGAGCCCTATCCTTATCATACAAAAAAAGCACAATCAAATTGCTCTTTTAACAAGTTGATTGAAATTTGTGAAACTGGGAAACCTAGTAAAACTCATGCTGAGCTAACCTTACATGGTTTGGATACACACTGAAAATTATGGATCTACATCCACAGTCAAACCATTAATTTCTTTCTACTCTGCTGCAAGGCCAATTGCGCCCTTGCTTTCCACTTCCTCCTTGCCACTGTATAGAATGCAAGAAAGACTTCCAGCACACTATAGTCCGAACTTCTCAAGACAATTGCTGTCCCTTAATAAGTTCCACATCAACAAATCTTCCATCCTACCCTATCCAAAGAGCTCTTGGTTCACACATGAATTACTACAAAAAATACCCCCAACAAGCTATGGCTAAATTAATAAAAAAAAAAAAAAAAGTGGCAACTCTTCAAATAACACACTTTTATGGACTGGGGCAATCAATTTCCACAGTCTTGAAATATGAAAAATATTACTCCATAAGGAATGGAAGACCTAATCCACCTTCTAAATTTACAGGCAACAGGCTGAGATGTTACATTGCTATTCTAGACCCATGTCCTCAGGTAGGTATTGGGGGATGTTGGCCCAGGACGCTGCCTTCATCACCGTTAGTGATTTTGCATGTGATGCTTCTTGTGATGGGTGAATTTCATCTTTACTAAATATCTTCAACTATCAACTAACTTTCCTATACTTCATTCAGGGAGTTATGGAAAACATATACTTAACATGATAGATACAAAGTGACTGAGGTAATATCTTTTATTGGACCAACTTCTGTTGGCCAGAGAAACAAGCTTTTGAGCTACTCAGGCTGCTCCTCAGGTCACCTTTAGAAGAAGAACTCTGTGTAGCTCGAAAGCTTGTCTTTCTCACCAACAGAGGTTGGTCCAATAAAAGATATTACCTCACCCACAACACTGCAGGGTTAAAATTATGTCCATTTTATTTTGAAAACCTTTATTATACTTTAAATTCGTATGTAATTAAATAGAAGAATCAAATATAGGGGGGAAGCACTGAGGTATTAACATTTTCTCCAACATAATTTTTATTTTATATACCCAAATCAAACACCATTTTTACCAGGGCCAACCCAAGAATTTCCTACACAAATGTACCTCTCCCCACATCATCTCACTGCAGGTGGGGATGCTTGATCAGACCACCAGGGGAAAGACAACGTCAGGATCCTGAGAGAAAGAGGAAAGGGAGGGGCAGGTGTGGCTGTTCTGAAGCCTCCCCTGCATACTTCACTGGCCCAGAGAGCTCATAGAGATAATGCTTGGACAGAGAGAGTGGCAAGGGAGGAGGAGAGATTCTCTGCCTCTTCCTGCAGCCTTTGGCGAGGCTGTGCAGAGAGGGAGAGTTAGTTAATTGTTTCTTACATCTCTGGAATTTCTGTATGTGAAGGACCCAGTTCTGCTGCAGTGGCTGCTCTGTTCCTCCTTGCCTAAAATGGAGTTATAGTTAGAGCTGTGTTTTCAGGATGCTGTGAGTCTGACCAATCACCCCTTTTTGGAATCATGGAGATTTTTTTCTTTTGCAGCAGGATTTCCAAGGTGCCTAGCAGTGCTTTGGGTTTTTTTTTTTTCATGTTCCTCTATGCATCCCAGAGACTCAATAAGGGATAAGGGCAGGATTTAAAAGGTGTAAGTTTATAAGTGAGTTTGTTAATTTTGCTTTAGCTTGCATCCAGTGTCCAGTGCAGGCAACAATCTCAAAGGGGCCAGTTCCCAGAGGTAAACATGAGTAAGAGACCTGGGATAGTACAGGTGAGTCCTATTAGCCTGCAGGAAAAAGTAATTCCCCAGCAAGGGTAGAGATAACATCAGCTCCAGTTGCTGCAATTTTCTGACTCACTGAAAGATATAAAACTCTCCAGGATGCCTTAAAAGAAGGGCTGGGAGCAGTACTATTACTGTGTATTACTATCCCTGCAACAAACCCGATTGCCACCTCTCCCCTCACATCGACTCTAGTGACACCATCACAGGTCCTAACCACATCAGCCACACCATCAGGAGCTCATTCACCTGCACATCTACTAATGCAATATATGCCATCATGTGCCAGCAATGCTCCTCTGCCATGTACATTGGCCAAACCTGACTGTCACTATGCAAAAGAATAAATGGACACAAATCAGACATAAACAATGGTAACATCCATAAACTAGTCAGAGAGCACTTCAATCTCCCAGGACACTCTGTAGCTGACTTGAAAGTTGCCATACTGCTACAAAAAAACTTCAAAAACAGACGTCAGCGAGAAACTGCAGCGCTGGAACTAATATGCAAACTTGACACAATCAAACTGGGTCTGAATAGGAACTTGGAATGGTTATCTCATTACAAGAAGTAATTGTCACTGTTCACACATTCTCACCTTCCAATCAATGGTTGTGAATAGGCCTTATCTACTCTAACCAAATTGACTTTGTTAGCACTTGCCCTCCCCATTGTTGTTTCTTACCCTTGGATGTATCTGTGATTTCCGGTTCACGCATCTGATGTAGTGGGTTGCAGCCCACGAAAGCTTATGCCCGCAGAAATGTGTTGGACTTTAAGGTGCTACAGGACTCTCATTGTTTGTGTTATAGAACTCATTAGTTGCTAGGCTCATATGCATCTAGGACTCCTACAGGTGCAGAGAAGAGGTATGCACAAACTGAAAAAGAGACACTAGGTATGGCATATGGCTATAGAAGATTTCATTACTTTCTCTGCAGTCATTAGCTTCTAAGCAGAAGCTGATGATAAACAACTGATATGCAGTACACAAAAACGGAGTTGGAGACGCACCTCCAAGGATGCAGTGACTACTTTTGACAGTACAGAAGTACGATGTGACCCTGGAGTTCCAACCCGGATGCCACTTAGTAATGGCAGACACACCCTCAAGAGCATATCTATCATTACACAGCCTGGAACAAACAGTACACATACATGTGAACTTGATAAAAGCGTTACGTGTTGTATCTCCAGGCATATGGGATGAATTGGAGAGAGCTAAAAACATAATGCTGCAAGCAGTGATAGAAGCCATAAGTAAAGGAGGAAAAAAATCAACACGTGCCATCTTCCTACTCCCACTATAAAAATGATGATCTTCCATCTATGATCTCAGCAATACTCTTGAAGCAGATACAGATCTTGGTTCCCACAATGGGAAGAGAAAGATTGGAATGAACACACCAGGGAATAACTAAATCAAAAAGGAGAGCTAGAGAAATTGTATTTTGGCCACAGAGGAATAGTGACATGGAAGAAATGGTGAGCAGCTGTGGAAAGTGTCAGAAAAATGGCAATTGCCTGCAGAAAAAAACAAAATAAACAATTTGCAATTCCATGGAATAGTAACACCTTCACTTGTAGTGTAGACATCCCCTTTGAGAGCTTATGTTAATGTTTGTGTGTTTCACAACAAAATAAATTTAGTACTGGTTTTCTTCCAGGCAGTCCAGTGGAGTACAGTGGAGTTATACCACAAGTGAATTTGTCCCAATAAGTTAAATAAGTTTGTTTATTGGTTTGGTGCATTTTCACACTATTTTATTTTTCTTTATTTGAAAAAAGTTTTGTATAAATTTTGCTAAAGTAAAATACAGGTGAGATAGAGAAAAGAGATTTCAGTAAGTAAAAGGAAAGGGACAGTTTCATAATGTGAGGAATTTTACCTCTCAATTTTAAACAAAATTTGTAGTGACATTTGAATTGACATTGGCAGATAGGTTTATGTACAGAGATGTCACAAGGCAATATTCGAAACACATATGGAGCTGCAACAGACAGCAGCATTATAGGCAGAATCTTCCACTAGCTACAACTTCACACCCAGCGACCATAAACTGTAACCGCATTACAGGACAGCAAAAAAAGAAAAAGAAAAAAAATGACACAAATGTAAACAATGAGTGAAAAGTAAAGATACTAACATATTAAGGATCTCCATGATCCTTGACAGACAGTCAGACAGATAGACAGAAGATGATGCACATACACAGAAAGTAGGGAAATAATTCAGTGTACTGTGACTATTTTGTGTTGTGCTATCATGACATTCTGGTTTTAGGGCTGGTTACATGGACAAGGGAGGATCACCTCAATGTAAAGCACAGAGCTGACACAGGGGTTCTTTTGCCTGTCTCCTTCCTTGTTGCTGAAGTAGCAGGGGAACTGAGACACAACCAGGATGCTTCTGTGTCACATGGATCCTTGGTTGCATTTTCAGCCGCTTGTAGCATTTGCAGCCCACTGTAAGTTACAGCAGCCTCATGGGACTGGCCTTCACAGAGTAGAAGAGAGTCAGGATACTGCAAACCTGAGCTTTAAAACACATTTGCACAGCTTTGTCCTTTGTGCAGAGGATCTGCCCCATTATAAGTATTTATGCTAATAGAAGTGACTATCAAATACTGGATATTTTAAGTGTGTCACAGATATTGACCACAATACCAGTTACAAAAAAAAAAAAAAAATACCACCATATATAAAAGTCTTACGAACTGCTAGTCACCTTAATGCACACATGTATCTTCCATTAATTTTATGTGTATGTCACACCCACTCAAGAGGCAAATATGCACATGATAAAGGACAACAAGGACATTGCTTTATGAGTAAGGATTTCTGTTCACACAATGTCTAGCATAATGGGACCCACCAGGTGATGGCCTTTTGGCACTTCCGCAATATAAATGTTAAGTAATAATAATAAAGTGGTATTTATGGCCCCTTGAGTATGAGTGCAATTAATTTTGGTGACGTTCATCCTGGACAAATGTACCAGGCATTTTCCACTGTAGAATATTTGCTGCAGAATCTTTTTAAAGCTACAGATACAGAGTACTGCTGACTGATGGAAATGATCAGTGCTCTAATAATCTGATTGCCCAGGATCAAAAAAAGGAAGAAGGGGATCCCCAGAAATAGAATAGCTGCAGGCCAAACTGTTGTAAACAACATTTAAAAAAATCCATAACAGAACGTAAACCATCCCATGTGCCAAGTATCGCTGACTATGGCTTACACATGCATTAGGCACCTATTACAGAACCCTTTTCCAGTGGTAAAGCATGTTTGTTCTGAAACCTACAACAATAGCAACAACTCCAACAATAAAACTCATGCAAAAGTACCTGATATTAGACACTTATGTATACAGACAGCAGTTCTGGAGGCCTAGCAGCAAGTTAATGAGGTTTCAGTATTCAATAACTGAGATAAAACTGACTCAGAGAACAACAGAGCTGTCAGACTGTCATTTCTAACAGGCAACATAATAACCTATACCAGAGGCCAGTTAAGAATAAATTCACAATAATAATCTGATAGGAGATAATCTTTTTCCTTATTTAAGAATGGCCCTGCCTAACTTGTTTATGTTTATGTATTTACTTACTTGGTGAATATGTAGTAAGGCTGGTAGTAGCCTGGTGTGCATGTGGTCATGGATATTTAGCATTTTCCACAGGGCAGCACTCCACTGTATAGACACATGGCCAAGGAGAATGGGTAAATTACTTCTTAAACGTTCTAAATACCTCAGTACTATGAGAACATTAACTCACATTAAGTTAAATCAATATTTAAATGTTTGTTGTTTGAAAACAGCCATCAGTACTGGCATTAGGGATGGGACAAAACCTAACAAGGGTAGGTAATCATTGAATGTAGAATCTTTTGTTTGGATATTAGCTAAATACTAAATAAGAAAAGTGGGTGTAAATAGTAAATCCTCCACGTCGCTCCTATCTTCCTCTGAGGTAGTATGCCAGTGTTGCCATTGCTCTCACCATCTTTGGGGGGCAGAATGGAGGGCCCTGCCATAGCTCCCAAAGTGCCCTCCTCCCTACTCCTTTTGGGGAGAAGAGTGATATTTCCCACCCTGTTCCCCTCCAAACCCTTCAGGGGAGGGGAGTGAAATTAACCATCATTAAGTAAAGACCATTGACATAATCTCTCAGGGGTGGCAGCACCATACAGTGGCCCTCTATTGAGTCCTACTGCAGTAGCTCCATTCAGACTTCTCTGCATTCTGGGGCGCCTACTGTATATATGTTCCAAACTGCATCATGTATTTTGAAAGCTCATAGCCTCCATTTTTTGGATCCAAGGTTTTAGAGCCCCTAGGTTTCTAGACTCTCTCTCTCTCTCATTACTCTTTGTATCAGCCATAAAGGTTGATACTCACATTCTACACCATTTTGTGATAGGCAGGGCCTTCCTCAGGCATCACACTCAGGTAGCTTCAAAGGTCTTTTTGGGTTCTGGTAAGACTTTGTGGAGGTGAAGGCTTGTAAGTGTTTCATTCTTTTCTTACAAAGTAACTGAGTCATCTCCTTCCAAGCCACAGCCACTTTCCTCCTGGTTGCTGTCCCTTCCTGTTCCCAGCTGTCCTTTTTAAGCTTCTTCCTCCAGCTGAAGCAGGCTCTACAGTTGTCTCTCTTTGGTAGGGAGTGAGCCCAGAGGAGCTAGTTAGCCTTCTCTTGATAGGGATCGGGGCATGGCCCATCACAATTGGGGAGGTAGAGTAGAAAAGAAACATTTCTTCAATATTTATTCTTATTTTATCAGATAGTAAATAGAATAACCTCTACATTCAGGTAATGGAGAATACCAATGGGATGCTACTTCATCACACCTGGAGATTCTCTCTGTAGAAGTCACAAAAGAACAAATGTTATTTTATTTTAACTGGTCAGTGTCTCTCCCCCCATTTTTAATTTGTTTAAAAACAACTAGACAGAGGCTCCTTCTCAACAGAGGACTGTTCATTTTTTACACATGGAAATCAAACTGTAAATATACTTTGAACATACAGCATTAATCTGCATACTAGACTGCACTTACTGGAACATCATAGGTGCACTTACGCTGTATAGAGACACTATCTCCAGCATTCTCTTTCCAGGTTCAAACTTTTTACAGGTGGTTACACCTTTATGGGGTTTGAAACTCTCCAGGCTTGGGATGGAAGTCATTGTTAATTTCTGAAAGGACCTGCTGCACCGCACTGCTGGACTTTTAGACAGTTGACAGCATTATGAGTAATTGTTAATAAAGACTAATGTAAATATTTAAGGCTCTAATTTTGTTCTAGCCCTTCCTTCTCCCACTCTACATTAAATTTGAATCTGTGAGTGTTCTGAATGGCCCACACCTTTCCATCATTCCCCTCCCAACCCAACATGTAATGTAGCTCACCTACAGAGCCGTGTGGTATAATATGGGGTATATTGTAAAAGATAAATATTTGAACAATTCACTGTTAATAAGGCAGCTGGTTCATTTTATTTATTTTATCGTTGATGAAAAATGAGGTTTCACTGAAAAAAGAATGAAAAGAAATTTTATTTGAATTTTTTCATTTTTCAAAAAAAATTGAAAAAAAAAAAAAAGGAAATCCTTCAAATGTTTTAAAATTGTGGGGAAATGGCCAGTAGTTACCTCTCAGTTTTTTACCATTTCCCCTTATTCCTCCCTCCTCACACACACATCCTTTTTCCCTTGAAAAATGTGTAGGGGGAGGAAGTAAAAAAATGAGTAAGACTGTGTAATAAGTAATACTGTATTTATGTTTCTTTTCAAGGGAGATTCAATTCAATTTTTTTTATTGCTAAAGACAAGTCTGTGCTATTGATAGTTAGCAGGGACAGGAGAACCATTCAAACTAGGTCAGCACATGGGGGTGCTCAATATATGTTAATTATATTTGTATTAGATTTCTTTTCTCTCTCCTTGTTTATGCTCTTTTTCATTATCCACCTGTCTCTGCATTTATTTTTTCTGCTCCATTTACACACTAATTTGTCGTTTTTTTCTCCATCTCCTCTCTGCTACATTTTGTATCAATTTCTTTCTTAAGCAAAATGTGAACAAACAATGAGCTCCAGATAAAGTTTTCCACTTAAAATGTTCAGGTGGATTTGGAATCAGGCAAAATAAGTTTGCCTGCCCCTAGAAAGTACAGCATGATCACATGAAAAGAGGATGTTCTGGCACCATTTTTGTTTGTAAGAGAGTACTGGAATGAAAGCTGGATCTCTTCAGATTTCCAACCAAAAGGGGTTTAGTTTTGAGTGATCCAAACTTTTGATTCCCTATGCAGATTTTGAGAGCTTTTGAGATTAATTTTTATTTATTGTTGTACCTGTGTCAAATTCCACCTGCCACACAGTGGCCAAAGCTTGGGAAGGGGTAAAAAGCTGTATGAATGTTGTCAATTGTATCTCCTACATTTCTCTCACCATCTTTACAAGAAAGAGTGAGTAACCATTCTGTTACATACACTTTACCCTGTCTTGATAAGTTCCTGCTTAGATCACTGAGGTCAGTTCTAGGTACACATTTAAAAAATATATCATAGGGCTTGGAAAGGCAAGGAGAAAAAGTAATTACATTGATCTCAGTGCAGAAAATATGAGTGAGCTATGAATGACAGGCTGAGAAATCCTAATCAATATAAAAAAGAGCTTTAAAGATCATTTAATTGAAGCTGCATAAGTAGAATCTTACATGGTTTAAATAATGTCAACAGAAAAGTTACTGTTTTCAGCTCAGTACATATGATAAGACTTTGAGAGTCATAAGCACCTAATACCATCTCAGGAATTTAGTAGTGGGTAAAGATTAAAGCTTACTGTTTCAACAGGGTGCTCAGCTCTTGATTTATGTTTTTTACAACATCAAGTCTGGATTATAGTAATACCATGTTTGTAGGCTTCTTTGATACAGTGGTTTGCTGGGCAAAAGGCTTCAAAATGCACAGATTATAGCAACTAGAATTCTCAGTGGAACTGAACTGTATCAACATCCTGCTAGTCCTGATTGGCTTATGTCAGGTATTAAACTGATTTTTAAAATGTGCATGCTACTTATTTTAGTTTCTTACAAAGCCTTAAATTACCTCTTTTTCCCACTTTTTTTAACGACCCCAATGGTTTCACATTTGCTCAGTACACTGCATATTATTATGATTCCTGTTAGTAATAGCATCTGAAACTGAAGTGCTGTGTGCCCTCAAAATACATTTTCTTCAATGGGGGTTGACAGGACTCAGTCTCATGGGCTTAAGCTCAGATACATGGAGAAGATTCTTAAGGTCCTCTTTAAATTTATCTTTTACATTTGAGAAATAACTATGATTAAAGACCATGAAAAGAATACTTGAAAAATATGAACATATAAATTGATTAGTTCAGTTAGGTATCCTAGAGTACTGAGAGAATCAGCTAATGAATTTGCTATACCATTGACAATTTCTGAAAAGTCATAGAAAACTAGGGAGTAATAAATGATTAGAGAAAAGTAATATATACTGGTGATAGATTTTTCAAAAATGGAAAGGAGTAATCTTAAGTAAATCTAATTTCTGTGCACAGATATGAAGAGGAAAAAATGACTAAATGTTTAGGCTTGATTTTCAAGAGGGTTCAGCATCCACAATGAGGGCCAGATTTGCAACAAGTTTATAACATTGGGTTCTCAGCTTTTGTGAGAGTCTGGCCCAAGTGTCACAATGGGAGCTGATGACCACTGAGCACTTCTGAAAACTTGGGCCTTATTTAGATGCCTTAATTGGACCTGAGATCTTTTGAAAACCTAGATGTGAATGTGGGGGTTAAGCCACACTGAGGGTTTGATCCCTCACTGAGGCAAGTGAAGATGTCCAGTGAAGTAGGTATAGTGTCTCCTGGACCCAGGAAGAGGAAGCAGCATTCAGATTCCTTTGTCTGCCAGCTCTTTGAGCTGATGTGGAGGGTGTTCAAGCTACAACCCCACCCACCTTTTCCCCACAGCCTTTGAGGAAGTTTAGAGCCAATAGCAGAATGAGAACTGTGGAATACCTGAACTCTGTGAGTGGGACCCAACTGAAATCAACAGTTTTGCCATTGACTTTAAATGAAGCCAGGATTAGACACTGTGAATTCAAGGACTGTCTCTGAGACTGGTCCCTGTGAAAAGAATGCAAAGGTGAAAAGTCCTTAGATCCTCTCCCTCCATTGCATGCTTGTGTAGAGTTCCAAACACAAATTGGCTCTTTTAGAAGGTAATGGTATGATCAGCAGCAATAAGCTGCATGATTTTATAAAGCATAAATCTTACCTGACACACGTTCTCTTTTTCTTTCTTCATAGCATTATACTGTGTGTGGAAGGACACAGTTGGTGTTGTATTTCATGAAAGCTTGCTTTAAAACAATTATAACTGGCTTGGACAGGAACACTGTCTAAGTGACTAAAAAAATGTAATGGTAAAAATCAGTGTTTTGAATTTGGAGATAAAAGAGAGAGTGTTGTGATAGGGCAATTTTCTGGAAAGACCTTATTGAATTAAATGTATGTATTATTGTGAGCCAGGATTGATTGTAAGGGTGGGGAGATATGACAGATATTGCAACAACTTAGAGTATCTTTGAGGTCCATTGTTTTAAATGTACGATGTATGCATTATTGTGCTCTACTCCTTGAGAAGGGCTACCATAATTCCTCCAAGAACTAAAAACAATAGTGGTGAGTAAGGCAAAATCAGCCAGCTTGTAAGTCCCCAGAAAGTTATGACCTCTTATGGACGTTCATATTTACTAGTTCAAAATAGATTCTCCAGAGACCTATAAACAAAGAGAGGAGTTTTGGATAAATAGCCCCTAAGTTTAAACTGACTCAAGGCCTTCTTTCTGATCCAGCAAACAGGCAAGACCTTCTATCCAAGAGATGGGAAGGAGGAATAATCCTTGCAGAGGGATTGAAAAGACTTGACCTACTACAGCCCCATAATACTGATGGTTGACCTCTGGTAAGCTTTTAGCAGGCATATAGAAACTCTTATTGTTTTAACATGTGTTCTCTGTATTGCTTTACCTTAAGAATAAATGTGCTTGCTTAGAAGGAGTTGTGTCATGATGTAACTGTAATACATTCAGATCATAGCCTTCAGGGAGAAAGCACTGGCCTGTTAAGGCAGTCCAGCTTCCTGGGTATATTGTACTGTAAACCAGGGAGCTGTGCAGTCTTAAAAACTCAGTCAAGATGTAGGAAGATGTAGGTCTTTCTGCCCAAGAGAAGTGATGGCTGGGAACCTAAAGTGGCCACAAAGGGGGAATACAAGTGACCACAGAGGAGAATATAAGTGCAGTTATCCTGAAACTGTGGAAGTTTTACTTCTAGTCTTATTTCATATCTTCACTAAAAATGGAGGAGGAAGTAAACAGTACATTACAGCTGACTGAGATTTTTTATATGTAAAATGTTCTCACTGGATGTTTCCCAATGTATTTTCAGTTACGTTGATATGAGCCACTGGAAAATATTACTTTCAACTATATTCTTCCATTTTCAAATTTTCACTTCAACATGTAGGTTTGAAAACATTTTCCATTTAGATATTTCCAAATGAAATACTTAAGAAAATTTTGTTCCACAAAATTATTGGATATTTTGCCTCTCTGTTCTGACACAGAATATAGACTAGTTTTGAAATGTTAAAATTTCCTGCAGGACAAAACTTTCATTTCCCTATACGCTCCACTGCACACTAATCAAATATATACACTAATTAAATATGCAGATGATACTAATTTTGAAGGCAGAGCAATTCCCACTTTGGAGAGAAAGTATTTTTAAGAAATATAGATATTGGATATGTGGGCAGAAATGTAGAACATGAGATTCAATTTGGAAAGGAAGTATATTAAGTAGTCAATTGGCTCACTCCTGTGAGTAAGTACTAATAAGCATACAGACAGGTTGCAGAATCAGGCTCTGAGAAACCAAGTGATAAATACTCTGATATGCTTGTAGATAGGGAGGTAAATCAGATTAATAAGTTAAATGTAACGTAGGTTAGAAAAGACATGACATTATGTTTCTCCCAGAATATTATGTCCAACAGTCCATAAATATTTGAAGGAACAGCAATGATGCTGATGAATTATTCAGACTGCTGTATGGGGTATAATTAAGAACTCTGTGGGTGTGGGGGTTGAGGAGAGTGAGGAAAGATGTTTTTGGCTGTGGAACAGTCTCATCAAAGTGATGGAAACACCAACTTTTGGGAATGGACAAAACACTAGAAACTGTAGTCTCAGGAACAATCTTGCATCATCATGGAAATTGACTGCATGACCAAATATATCATATCATCTCTACTGTCTATGATTCTATTGTATCTTTACATTTTCCCAATAAAGCTGTGAAGTCTTCAAATGCTACTTGAAAATATATTTGTTCCATGTATTGAAATCTTCAGTAGTTAGTTGTTGTATGTACAGCAGCTGATGTGTATATAAAACACTCTATAACACTCCTGATCCAAGGGCTTGCTGGAATATATAATGAAATGTAAAGGAAATAAAAATATTTTTAAGTCCTTCAGAAATACTGAATTCAGAAAATGAAATGTTTATAGCTACCAACAAAACCCCAGTTATGAAAGCCTTTTCCTTAGCATGGAGTTTTCTAACTACAATACTACACATGTCCTTGAGGCAAAGACATTTTAGCTGTAGTGATCTTCATCTACTTTTCTCTTGCCCTGAGAGAAATACTTCATAATGGTTCTTTACATTCTGTGTTGAGAATGTATGATAGTAGTTAAATGTGTTTCTGCCTTTGTGGGGAAAGTAAGGCATCACACTCCTGATTTTTCAATGCTATTAATTAAAATGTAGGCATATCTCCAAAGTCCATCAGACATAAGTTATGTGGCAAGGCCCATGTATGTTTGTGTAGCCTAAATGTAATTAATTCTGTTGGAAACTGGTAATTATGTAGCAATACTAATGGATTACAAAATCCTTTGATGACCTTTACATTTACTGAAATAAATTCTAAAAAGACAACACAATGTAAAAATAGATCACTGGGACATATTATTTACTCATTCTGTAACACAGGATTATCACTCCCATGGGGCTTAGTAGCTCTGCAGAAGGAAAATCTTAGGTCTTTCAAGGGCTTGTTCAACCTAGCTATTACAAGTTTCATTCTGAAACTAAAACATAACTATGAAACTGTGTATTGAACAGGTCAATTTTATCCAGAGAAAGCAAACCCTTCTGCTTTATGTTTCAATGAAAGCTTTGTGCACTGTGAGAAATTTTCACATTAAAGTTAATTGGCTTAACTTTTGAGTTAGCACCTGATATAAGATGACTGTAACATGGCTCCAGTTTTTATTGCCTAAGGTTCATAGCTCTAGTCTGAACTTCTAGTCCTCTGCTTTAACTGATATACACACTGTCTCTCAGGGAGAAAATTTATATTTACCAGTATCAGATTAGCACTTCACAATAATTACTCAAACCACTGTTTTTAGTACATGCAATTTATATCCAGAAAATGGCAATGCTTACTGGAAAATGACTTTCAGAATCAAGTCATGATTTACCAGTACAAGCCTGTGATGTGCACACACATCTCTAAGCTACCATCTCACTCTTTTGCCCAACAAAAGATACATTATAGATAACGCAAATCCACTGTGGGGGTTGCTACTACTGCAGCTATATGCCAGTTAAAGATTCATCTATGCCAGTTGGCCAGCTATCTGTGTGAAATCCAGACTGTACTGAAGTCAATTGGAATTTTGCCATTGATTTCAGTTAAACCAGGATTTCAACCTTGGCATTTGAGAGAGCACGAGCATGCCACAGTGTTACCCTAACACAGGAAAGGATCTGGCCCTTAATCTACTGTTTCATTTTGTGCCATTTCAAATGTGCTTACTTCTTTCACTATTGCTTGGGTGATCTTTTACGTTGTCTAGTTTTACATTTCCTCAACCATTACACTTGCATTTTTTTCCCTGTACCATGGATAAAAATAATTAAAAGCAGGATGTCGTTTTATGAGCACTTATGTATGTGTTTATTTTTAGGACCAGATTCTGTTTTCAATTACATCTGCAATTTTGGAGTAACTTCTTAATCCAAATTTACATCAGTGTGACTGAAAACAAAATTCGGCCCTTACTTTGTCACTTAGCACATCTCTTTCGGTGCTGTGTTCCTACAATGAGTATGCCACTTCTCAGTATTGATTTTCTGTGATAATTTTTGTTTTAAATAATAATACTGTTTGTTCGGAGTTTTTTGGCCAGGTCCAATATTTATTTTTTTCCTTGCTGCAGGATTGTGTATGTTTTTAAATTTTTTTTCATGAAATGTACATTGGCTGTGGTGCTTTCAATGAACTTGGATTTTTATTACTTTCCTGCTCTGTTTTGGGTAAGTCTGTGAATTAATACCCACTTTAAAAATATATATAGGCTGGGTCTACGCTGATGGCGGCAAATTCGCCGCTGTCACATCAATTGCTCTGGATCGACTGAGCGGTCTGTATAGACGTGCTCAGTCGATCCAGGAAGCGACGCAGGAAAACCACCCCGGTAAGTGGTGTAGCGCTGCATTGAAGTGAGCGCTGTTCCCTTCGACGCAGTGCAGTATGGACGCCACGCAGAGTAGACGCTGCAAAGTCGACGGGAGATACGCCAGTGATTTATGTCACTTGCGTATCTCCCATAGACTGCTGCTGAATTGCAAAGGTAAGTGTAGACCAGGCCATAATATATATAATATTTATGTAGTGTCTTTCATCCAAGGATATCAAAGTTCTTTACAACTTTAATTAACTGATAAAACAACAGACTCCCCTAAATAGTTGGTAATATTTATTATACTCTTTACATATGAATAAACTGATACGCAGAGAAGTTAAGTGTCGTGTTCAAAGCCAGTTAGCTAAACAGGGGCAGAGCTGAGAATAGAATTTAGGAGCCATGTCTCCTAATTTCCTCTAGACATTTATAATTTTCTTTAATGTTTTGGGAATGCAATGACTTTATTCATAGCACTGTTCTAAGCAGTTGGTTATTTATATATTTATTTATTTCATTGACAGCAGGATTATTTACTCAATGTATGTCTCCCTGACTTTGAAGTTTGTGCTGTGTATCTTGGTATCATTTCAGCTGTCAACTCTTTTGAAAGCTGAAATGCAAACTTGATACATTGCAAGGGAGGAAACCCAGGAGGACAGTTACTTCACAAGGATTTTTGTGGGTAATTTGTTTGTTCTTATGTGAGTGGCTGGTAGCTTAGTTTCAACTACAATGAAACAGCCCAAGAGGGAACTGAATGTAGGTTCCTCACACCCCTTGTTCTCCAGGCCAGGACAACTTGAGGGTGCTGAGTGAATACTTAGCTCTTGTGAAGAGGGAGTACCTCACACCTCTCTTTAGTGAGCACCTGATAAATTTTTGGACACCATTTAATGCCTTGTTTGTTTACCTGGGTATATCTGATTGGGAGCAAGTCTGTACTTAAGACATTATTGCACTCTGAGAAACTAAAGGTAATGACCAATTTTATTGATGATATGCAGACAGCTTCCAAAAAGAAATTAACCATCAGTAACACCACAATATTTCTCCCAAGATCTAAGTGGCTATACATACAGTAGAACAGAACTTCTGGATTATCTGTAATAGAGCTGTGATTCCCTACTTCTGACAAAGGTTAGTGCAGCTTTGAGGCCCAGTCATGCTCCTATTATACTATTCAATTGTAGTTTTGTCTTTGACATCAATGGGAGCATAATCAGATCCTTGATGAACTTCAGAGGGAGTCATATATAGACTTACATGTAAAAAAATCCCAAAGGTTACCATATCATGCAGCTTTGAAGTTTTGGAAAGAGTTAAAGGAGCAAAGTTGGGGAATTTTGGATGGCCCCACAAAAATAAAGCTTACCAATGTACTTTATCAGGCAAATATAAGGTATATCCAAATAGTATTTCATTATGAATAGCAAAGACAGTTGAAATAAAATGATAAATACATCCAAATTAAACTGCACAAAAAATGAAACAAAATCAAGCCAAAACAATGTGCAGAACATAATGCAATATTGTTAGTGTGTACCGGATGATATATTAATCAAAACTTGATTCTGCAACCAAGGAAAATTCTTCCCCTCAGTGATGTGAAAATCTGTTACCACTATTAGGAATTGCTGGGAACTGAAAGATTACTAAAAGATATTTTGAAAATCAAAAATATCAACTAGAAAATAAATAGAATACAGAAATTATAACAATACATTTTACACAGTTCTGCAGAAGTACTTTGGTACCTTGCATATTGCTGGGAAAACAGCAAGTGAAAAGAAATTGCTAAAAAATGTGACATATATGCAAATGTGGAAATAAAACCCTCAAAGTGGCCCTGTTTTTTAACGTTTTGCTTACTGGTTTTAATTACAATTACAATTTTCAATAATCTGTCCTGACACCTGCGTGTCATATCAGTTTATCCAGGTTCATGTTTCTGAGGTAGACAAATTCACACACGTGCTATTGTACATTTCAGTTGCCAGATATCTACCCCTATTCAGGAATCTCCATTAGATGCTAGTGTAGTTCATCAGGGTTTAACAATCAAAAACTTTGCTGAACATCAAAGTAGTAAAATACTGTAGGGCTAAAGGGAATGGTCAAGAAATACTCCTGCAGAGTATTTTGTTTCATACCTTTGGTTTACATTAGGGCCTATTTGATGACAAGCCCAACTAATATGCTGTGGCATATCTGGTTACACAGAATCACCCAAAAGTTAATGTTCTATGAACATTTTTGTCTTTAATTTTCTTTTTAAAAAGTTTACCTGAAGCCCAAACACATCATCAGTATTATTGGCATTGATGCTACCTCAAGTAACTGATAACAAAAACCCCTAATGTCAAAAGTCATTTAATTTTTCTATCAAGAAGAATGAGTCCATCTCTAAACATATTAAAATATTATTCACTTTGACAACAGAACTAGTTCCAAGACATGAACTATTGCTATATTAGAGAAGAGAGGCAATCAGTATTTTTCATCTTCTAAGAATCTCTATAATACAAAAAATCCATCATGTCTAATGGAACTGGTAAGTACCTAGAAGGCAAATGTCTTTTTATTATATTATTATTATTTCTACTGTGAAATCTGGTTTGAAATGAGCAGTAGCAGTTAACTCACATCTCTAATATCCAGAAAAGTTTGACCAATAATGAATAAGTATTGTTCACATTTTTTTTGAAAAATGACATGAAAGTTTCAGTACTGTCTATATGGCACACTGGTGTACTATTAATGAGTGATTTCTAAAAGGATGTATAATCTGTGGGCTGTTCCTAATATTTTCAACTATCAGAAACTGCAACATTTTCAAAGGTTTCCATTTAAAATAGACTGGCAGTTCCTTAAAGATGGTGTCAATTGTCATTACCCCATTGTTAGGTATGCTGTAGCTTTGTTGGTTTTCATACTGTTCAGAAAAAATACAGGTTTTATATATATAAAATATAAATGACAACATTTGTGATGGATGAATGGATTACATTACATGCCAACATTTATAGAATCAGATAATAAGTTAAGCAATGTAAGTGTTGAGAATACAAACAATTCCAGGCATGTCATTATGGAAATCTTACTTTTGACTGGGTACTAATCATCATGAATTAATTTTTTAAAAAATATGCTGTAATTAAATGCAATCAGTCAGCAGTTCCAAAGTACTGTTAATCTTTTGGGTTTGTCCATTTCTGTAGAACACCCCTTAATATTCAATATCCAGTTGTTAGTGCGGTACCAGAAGTTCAGTGACAATCACAGAAACCATTAGTTAAGTAATTGATACGGCATAACTAATCCTTCCCAAGCAGCTGGATCGTTTGCTAAGGAGTTTCTTTGAGTCTGGGAAAAACAGACAAGGTAGGGATTGAGTGGAAAATCCCTTGTCAGATACATGACGGACTGTAATGCTGGAGCAGCCTCCAAAACACTTGCTCTTCTCTAGATTAGGGAGCAGCCAGTGGATATATTGGTGTCACTTGTCCCGAAACAGCCACTGATAATGACATGAGTTCCCTAGTGGACCTGAACTCTGTGTCATGCAGGGCACAAACAAGCCCCACAACGTTTTTTTATATATGGGCTGCCCTGTACATAAAAGACTGCAGAAGGATTGCACTGATTCTGTTCAATGGCAGGTTTCAGGATCTGCCTAAAAAGGGGCAGAATTTGTCCTGAATTTAACTTATTTTTGTTAGCTGTTTGTTAACTTGTTTGTTATCATTTGTACCTCAAACCTTAATTACTGTAGTCATCACAGTTGTAAGAACAGTACCTCAACACTGTAGTCTGGGAGTGTTTGGCATTCTTAAAGGGAATTAGGACTCATTAAAGTATCACAATGCCATCACTGGAGAACAAAGTTCTTTTCTGTTCTGTGAAAATAGTAGTCCACATGAAGCAGCACTATCTTCCAAACACTGGACTGCCAACATGTCCTACCATGACTCAGAGAAATCACTTCTAGTAGCAAGTAATTCATTCAGTCCTTATGACCAATACATTCATTTCAGATGTCCAACGAGGGTGTCAGTTAGTGCCAAATGCCATAGTGGGTTTTGTGATCTATTGGTAGGAACCAACATTTAGTTGATAAATAGGAACTTCCCTGAGATCACCATCTCATTTCACATAGGTAATTGAACCATCATCATAAAAATGGCTTCCTTTTACTACTGATCAAAACAGATCTTGACCTGACTAGTTAGAGGCGAGAGTTTCATTATCCCACTACAAATCCTCTATGCTATTCTAGTCCCACTACTTAAAAATTGGCTAATATTTTTGTTTTTGAAAATGAATTTTAATAGTTCACCTTTTGTGGTATGCAGAACCAAGAGTTTCATTCATGTAAAATAACCACTCTGTTTGATGAGTATCTTTTTGCAAATATGGGCACTGGGTTCCAATATGTATAAATGGGAATTACAAAGTGCAGAATTAATTATCACTTAGTTTATTTAAAAACTAGTAGCTAGTTCCCTTTTTTGGGTGAAAATATAAGCACATACACTCTGCATTGAAACTGAGCTCTTAGTTACTATGGTGATATCGTGAACCATGGTAATAATTTTTCCCCCAACACATTTCCTATTCAAAAGGTTAGAACAAAGTATTCTCCAGTATATTTAGTTAAGAGCAGATCAATTGCTTTTTTCCTCTCCTGCCAGGAAAACTACAGGCAAAGAGGAGTCATATTGCTTAACAATATTGCTAGAGGGAGACTGGATTAAAATAATCAATAGGGCTTTTAACACTGGCTTTTCGCGTTAAATGAAATACTAAAATTCCAATTCTTGGATTGACTCCTGCCACTAATTGCACTGGATTACGTTATGCCTATTATTCCCTGTCACATCTAAATATTGGAACAAAGCAATAAACATATTCTATATAGTGTATCTGTTCATCTCATCCATATGTTTCTAACCCTTTTTAGTTTTCTACTAGGCATTTGGCCTAAATGACATCTTAGAGCAATTAGGTGCATAGGTTAATGCTTCTTTGTGAAGAAAAATATTTTTTGAATAAGCTTTAAATTAGTTGCCTTTCAACAACCAATTACACAAGCCCCTACCCCAATAAAATCCCAAAACAAAATAAAAAAAGATAATTTTTCTTTTAAAAACAAAGTTCATGTCACAAAAATCATCAAACAGAACTGACAAAATACATTAATTGATACCATATTCCATACTACTCTTGGCAGCCTTTGCAGACAGGTAAAAGACTGATGCACTTCAAAGTGATCCACTACTGTAAGTAAACCTACGTTTCCATTAGTTCTGCTGTACTTGTCCTGTGGATAAACAGAATGTGTCACTCCCTGATGAAATGATAGAAATGTATGACTGGAAGGGTCTTTAGTAGGTCATGCAGAGCAGTGCCCTTCCCTGAGGCAGGACATTATCAGTCTTTTGCTTTTAAAGAGCTTAATAAAGTTTATTTTAAAATTTTTGATTTTCAACTAGATGAATGGGAAAAAAAGATTTCAACAAAAACATGGGTATACTCTATTAAAGTGATGTACAGGGATCTTGCATATGTCAACCATTAATGTAAATGGGAATTAAGTGCATAAATCCTGCTGTAAATGGATCTAAAAACACTTAGCATTCCAATGAAAATGCTCCCATAGTTCTGAATTCATTTCATTTATATAAAATGGTACAGAATTTATCCTGAGAAATGACTGGAAAAACTCATGAGGTAAGTATAATCCTCTTTATATACCCATGGATGTTTTGGATGGCACCAGGGCTTTGCACTATCTCCCACCATTAGAATATAGTGGCCAGATTCCCAGCTGGGGTAAACCAATGTAGGTCCCCTAAAGCCAATGAAAATATTCTTATTTACACCAGATGAGGATCTGGCCCTACACTTCTACCACAGTCTAAGTTCAACAGGTTGGTTTTTTTATCATGATTATTTACATGATGATGGAAACCTCCAAATCTTGCAATACTTGACTTTTGATGCATGTGCTACTAAATAACCCAAAGTTTAAACAAACATTTGCTATTAATCATTCTAAGAAATAAGGGCATTGATTTATAAATGTTTTTGTGAGGCAGACTTGCAATATTTATGGATGAGTAAATTAAACAGGTATTTGTTATCACTTTATTAAGGACTGCAAGAGTTGTATATTCTATTTCTACAATTTTTAAAATCTATAATAGAGATGCATATTATAAATCAAAATGATAATGAAAAATATGGATCATTATATAACAAACTCCTATTATCCAGAATGCCAAGTTAAAAAAAGAATTCATAAAGAGATTCTGCCACTATAGCTCATGAGTAATACTAGGAAAACTTGTATTAAAGGATAACCAATTTAAATAAAGATGTTAAAAATATATCCCAAGAGACACCTAATATTTCAATATATTAACAATCCACTATACTCATTTGTTCCACGCTTTGTTAAATCTTGGTCTACAACATATGGGGTTGCCAACAGTTTCTTATTACAAGGGACGTCTCATTTTTTTGTTTCTGTACAAGATCGGGAGTTGCTAAGTGCTGCAAAAAGCAGCAAGAAAATACCCCTGGCGAATGTAGCTGAGTACTGCTTATTATTAATTATTATTAGTAGTAATAATACTAATGATTATAATATTAATATAATATCAGGAGGAGGGATGGAGTAGGGGTGCATAGAAAGCAGTCCCTTATTTTTTAAATACAACGTTAGCAACCCTGGTCTCTGTGACAGGAACATGATATAGCAAGTTTCTCATTCATGGATATGAGGACTGCTGGTTTGGAAGGACTTTTTCCACTTCCACACATCCCATCAGAGATAAAGGCCAATGTTATCAAAAGTAATTAGTGCTTTTGGGTGCTCCAGTCTAGCTGCCAATTTAAGAAATTCAAAGGGTGCCACTTATTTGACGCACCCCAAATCAGATGAACAGGGATGGTAATTGGCATGCTTTAAATGCCTTCTCTAGATAATACCCAGAGATGAGTACATCTTATTATTTTTAATTTACTGGTTTGTAATTCATATTTGATAAAAACTAATGCTTTGGTTCTAGAAACCTTAGGCCTAAACTCAGAACCCTTATTCTTATGGAGTTTGATCCTGCAAACTGCTCAGCACTTCAGATTTGAGCCACATCACATGCTTAACTTTAAATACATGAGTAATCTCACTGACTCCAATGGCACTACAGATGTGTTTAAAGTTAAGAACATACTTTAGTGCTTTGCTGCATCAGGACCAAGAGGACTCAGCAATTTGCAGGACGCCCTAAGTACCCCCTACTGAGGTCAGTAAAAATTCAGTTGGGTAAGTGTTGCTGTATCAGGACATTTCATCTGACAAAGACTACCTTACTTATTTTATTTAAGGGCATTTTGAGCCTTTTTATTTTTATTTTTGTTGTTAGAGATACGACAATGGAGTCAATATGACAATGGAGTCTGAATGGAGTCAAAATACCCAATACATAAAGTTGAGATCTCAGCTAAGGTTTGTCAAAGTTTCAGACTGCAAACTCGTTAGACAAAAAGACAAATATATTAAAATTATGAAACAAATGTATCTTTTGCAACAATATTTGGAATGCTCTGCTGGTTCACATTAATATCTTACAATGTTATTAAAAACAACCTTGCAGTGAGCTGTTCGGCAGGTTCAGGCTCTAACCCACCAGTACTTCCAGGCTTGCTGGGAAAGCTAGGGAACTCACTACTTTTTGCCACAGGCTGAAGATAAAAATTAAGGATGAAAGCTGCCAGTGTTTATATATATATGTCTCTGTTGTTTTACTTGAATGCAAGACCAGCCATGGGAAAGAAAGACTGTAATAGCCTAGAACAAAACCACCACATTTAAGTGTTTTTCTCTAGTTTTTGCATTTAATTCCAATTTAATCTTCCTTAATAGCCCGTTTTAGCTTTTAACATCTGGGAATGCCTTTTCATAAAGAGAGACAGTAGAATTTGTGATTTTGGGGGTGATCGTAGGTGGGTATTCAAGCACTAACTGGTTTTATTTGTTTTGTTTGTTTCTTTTCTTAATTTATATTTATACTGTGTTGACAAGTTGAAAAGTACATTAAAATCATAAAAAGAAGGGGAAAATAAACAAACATAAACCAACATAAAAGAAAAACCAAATCAATCTCACAAATTTTTAAAAGCAGACCTAAAATTGTACCAGCCTTTTTGTCCATTTCAATTTTTTTTCACATCTAACTTTTTGCATATGCAAAAACATATGCCTATGCAAACATATGCATATGTAAAAACTTATGTGTGAGCACACGGACCATATTTGTGTATGCAAATCAGTTACATGGTTTATTCTGTCTGGTCTTTGTGCCAAATGCAATTTTCACAAACATATCTAGATTTTTGTTCTTGTAAAAACTTGAGACATGAAAAAGCATGGATTTCTGGTATTTATCGATAATGGGTCAAGTCTTATAGAGCAGTTGGATGCCCTTTTAAAAATCTGGTCCATAATATTTATATATGTTACATTACTGAATGTATCCACAATAGATATTTCAGAACAAAAGGGTAAGAGGGAAGACAAAAGCACGTATCTCTTGTGTAGTCATGGACTGATAGCCAATGGAATTCACTCATCAGAAAATTACAGGGTTAACTGTTATAGATGGACTTTAAGAAGAGATTGTTCTACTATTCTACAGTATTCCTGACCTAGAAAGAAATATGGTCATATAGACCTTTAAATCCAACAGAGTACCACTAAAGTCTATAAGATTCAACTGAAATAGACCCTTTTGCAATTTCTGAGCCAAAATAAGCTTTTCAGAAGTCTGGATGGAGTCAGACTAACTTGGGGAATACATCATTCACGATAGGCTCTTTTGTCCTGGTTTCTACTAAAGCAGCAGAAGCATGACTGTTTAGTTGGGTAGGTCCACCTTAGAATATGTTATATGTGCTCCATGAACTAACTGAATTCCTATCCAATTTCTAATTCCAGGAGCAATTCACTGTCCTGGTTTTAAGCTACAGAGCCTTACATGGTTACAGACCACCTCTCTCCTGATGCACCCTTATGAAGGTTGAGATGAGGCACTGATACATTCTTTCTGACATTTCTTAGAAGTAGATGCTGATATGCATATCTGGAAACAGGACATATATTATGGAGTGTCCCTAGTTCACACTCTTTGGTGACCTACCGCAGCACAAATTTACTAACTTTCAGAATAATAGATAAGGCATATCTTTTTGGTAAACCATTTGAGAATGGTTTATCCTTAGGAGGATTTTTCTTATGATGAGTTTGACCAATACCAAGAAGGAAACTTTTATGCTGCCTATTTTGGGCTATTTAATTTAGTGTATTGATTTGCTTTAATTCATGTCATGGATGGATCCAGGTGTTGTGGCAACCGGGGCCAGGTACAACTCTTACCAAAGTCACAGAAAGATTTCCATTCACTTCAGTGCTAGCTGAATTAGGTTGTTGGTGCTAAAAATCATGAAATAAAATAAAGTAAAACAAAACAGAGTTATGACTGACCTTTTATTTGCAAGAAAAGCAGATACCTAAAATTTTATGCTTCAGGGTTCAAACAGATCACTGCAAATTCAAGAAAGAATTTGTTTGAACATTTCTACATTTAGCCATGAATATATATTATGGGGCTTTTCACATTCCTCTAAACCATCAAGTATTGCCCACTTCCAGGACAGGCTATGAGATATGAAAGATGAGTGATCTGATCCAGTATGGTAAATCCTATATTCTCATCCTTCATCATTCAGAGAGATTTTATATATCTGATATTCACTTGAATAATTGTTATTATTTATTAAGAGCTGATACTGTACTCAAGCTTGTATAAGACATAAGGAAGGTCCCTGCTCAGAGAATCCGTCGGCCTAAACAGAATGAGAACACAAAAAGCTTTTGGAACATCTGAGGAAAGCTCTTTCTAAGTTGTTTTCCATTTGTTTTCATATGAGTGAGTGAGTGAGACAGCATTTTCAGTGAAGGGATTTAAAACAGCTAGTAGCCTAGCGCATTGAGATGAGGAGGAATTCCAGTCATAGAAGCCACATGGGAGAAGGTAGGAAGAGAATGAAAGGTGACAAAGGGAGAGGAGAGGTGACAAAGTGAAAGAGGCAAGTCATTACAAATGTCACAGATATATAAACAAGTACAAGGTCCCATAGCACATATCATTACTAAACGTTGTAAAGGAAAACAGGATTATGTATTAGGTTCTCACTGATATTTTGCTGTCTTTGCTTTTTCTTCAATTCTGTAATTCAAAATTGATATTCTAACTGGGAATTTACACTCTAATTTCTTACAGCTGCTCTCAGTGCTGCATCATGCTGCTCCCTCTATCGAATGAGAGGGAGGAAGCTCTTGCTGTCTTTTTGCAAATAATCAACGTTATACATATATAGGAACTGATCTATTATTTGTCTGCACTTATTTTGTGTTGTACTGATTCAGACCATGCACTAATTGATTCTATGTAATACATAGAATATTTCACTGAGTTGTGCTACATTATGTCCTGCTGGATACTTTTCTAAGCAGTTTAAAAACGATTTGTTCAAATAAAACAAAACTATCTTTCCTTCTATGAATTGCCTCATGCATCGCTTATAAAAGACCTGGCTAGCACTAGAAATGAGCTCTGATGAAGGAGACTATAGCTGATTTCTCGAGCCAAACAATTTAAATTCTAAACATTTTCCATCAGACATAAAGGTCAGATCTGTATGAGAGTCTCTAGGCACTTAGATGCATTATCTTCTTCTCAGAAGATACAGGGTAGAACTATTAGAGAGAGATGGCAGATGAGAAGTAGAAATTAGATGCAGGCACTTCTGACTAGCAATTTCATCAGGCAGAGTCTTATCTGTAGGATGATGTTCTCCTGAGTTCAAGTCCTAAAATATCTGCTGTTTAGTGGGGTGTGATTGAAGTAAGCCTCTTGTTCAAACATCCCTCTTTCTTTAAAATGCCAATTACCTGAACTGCTTGGGTGATACCAAATATTTTGGGATAATTGGGAGTTTGGGTAATAGTGAGTCAGTCGTCAGAGAATCAATACAATAGAGAGTAATAATGCTGACAGTTCATTAGAAAGAGTGGTTCAGATACTAGAGGTTTGCTTAATTGGGATTCTACTGTATTTTCTTTTTTTAAAATGACCAAAATGCTGTCTTAGTTTGGAACCAATGAAGGATACACACAGCTCATTTGGTTTATTTAAATCTCTGTCTTAAGTTTTGTTTCCCAAATCTGTTATGCTCCTACTATTGTTAGTACTGGTCTCCTTCCTAAATGAACCTTGTTGGAAAGCTAAATATATTTCTAAATGGAAAACAAATCAAGCAGGCAGGCAGAGCAGTGTCTGTGAGATTGCTGAGCTGTAACATGATTTCTATCTCGGGGAAAGGAAAGAACTCAGGCAGGCTAGAGTTGTTAGCACTGCCAGCAGATTGGGAAAAGTATAGGCACTAGTGTAGCCCCCGTTTAGCTAGGCCTTAGCAGAGAATGGCAAATGCACCCAAGCAAGAATGTGAACACTAGCAGAAGAGAATGGCAAAGCTCACAGTTAGCTGTTAGTGGGATAACTACACCATTTTCTTCAGCAATGATATAGGATCCTGATTCTGGTTTCAATATCTGCCTGATTCAGCCATTCGGTGAGATGATGAGAATCATGATTGTAGTGAGGAAGCACTAAAAAAACCAGCAGTGGGGGTAAGAGAATTGAGAGGAAAAGAGCAAAAGGGAGAGTTTAAATAGCAGATGAAACTATCTACCTTTGTCCCAGGGTCCGGTAAATGCTAGCTTTGGCGTGAATGAAGAGGTGGAGTTGAGGCCCTCTAAATACTAGACATGGACCCAAACAAAAGCACAGGATTGACTCCCTATGTACTCCCAAACTTTGGGCATAGTCAAACATGGACCTTGTCTGCAATCCCTTGGTATAAGTGGCTTGAATCTGAATACCCCCAAGATTTTAGGTTGGCATCCAATTCCCATTCCCAGCTTTCTAATTTGGGCTCATCACTAATAAATATAAATCACCTTCTCCAAGCCCTCAGTCTCTTGCAGACTCTCTTCTAGACTCTTCTCCATGGAAAGATCAGGAGTGTTTTAAACTAGTTAATCAGATCATTGTGATTGTCTGGAAATAAATGGTATTTTAAAATAGCCTTTTATCTATTTTTGGTTGAATCACGAACACATAGTCATACATATTTATTTTTTCAGCAACAATTATCTGCGTCTCTGCTGTCCAAAAGTCTTAAATACAAACTAGAAAATTTATTTTACCAAAAACATTACATCAGTTGTTCTACAAACTTGACAATTTTGCCTTAGATAAATAGATATAGTTGCTTCAATGATTAAAATATTTCTTACAGTTAATATAGGGGACACCTGGACAAAAGCAACTGAAAAGTCTCTAGGGGTCACCACTGTATCTTTACCAAAAATATTATTGATAGTCCCTGAGGTTCAGCCACAACAGGAATTCTAATAAATACAGGGTTAAGAGTGACAGTAAAAAAAGACAGTACATGCAACACTTATCACACAATGGTGACAGGAGTACTGCTGATGCCACAGTGTGGTAACCATTAACCATGGCTATTAAGAGTCACTATATACCAACAGTTATTGGCATCAGTGGTATGGCTGTAATGTAAAAAAATTTTACATGATTATATAATTAAAGACTATGATAATGCATACACACCAAGGGGCCAAATTTAGGATGTACAGGAAACCTTAATTATTGGATTTCCTAACTCTTGAGTGCTTGACTTTGCAAAAGGCATGTCCTTGACACAAAGGCAAACATCCCAAATGTTGCCAAATTTCAAATCCCTTCTCCAGAGCATGGGGGTGCTAGCGCTTTTCAAATATAAAGTTATCAAGATGTTTTAACATGGACAGAACAACATCTTTTCCCCTAGCCTTCTTTTTGGGAATGGCTGGAATATTTTGGCTGAAATTTTCCACAAAAAATTCAGCTTGAGGAAGACACCTTCCATAGAAAATTTTAACCTGAATGGTTAAAATTTAGCATAGTTATCCACAACTGAAAACAAGGTCTTATAATGGGAAGTGTCAGGAAAACTTAACAACAGATGGATGCCAGATGAGAATTTGGACTTTGGTTAAAATAGCTATTACCTCTCAGGATTTATTTTTCTAACTCATGTCTTGAAAACCTTCTGTAAGGTATGCAGAAGAGCTGGACTATCTTCTACTGATTAAGAAATTGACAGTTATCCAGTAGAGAAAAGAGCCATGAAGAGATATCTATACATACATTAAGTAATCCAAAGAGATTTACATTCATATTTCAAATGTGATTGTTCTTGTAGCCCAGTAAGAGAGTGCTGCATAAAAAGTAGTGGATAAGCAGGTGCAAGGTAAGGAAAGGAAATATATTACAAAAATAGAAGGGCTCAGAGAAGAGTGACTAAAATGATTAGAGGCATAGTAAGATTCTATAGAAGGATAAATTGAAGTTGTTTGGTTTAGAAGAAAGATAAATAGGGAGTATGATAAAATATGATACATATGAATGGTGTAGAGAAAGTAAATTGTATGCTTATGCTTATTTTTTTGTCCAAATACAAGAACAAGGGACATTCAATGACATTTAAAAAGGAAGCAAATTGAAAACTGCTAAAAGAGAAAGGACCTTAATAACAACCTGTGAAATCTCTCTCACAGATATCAGAGAGGATAAGTGTTTAGTAGTGTAATACGGTTCAACTCACTGCCTTGGTGCCGCCTGCTGACTATTTAGTGAATCAGCTCTCAGCTGGGCAGAAACTCCTCCCTACGGTGTCTTGCCCTCCTTCTTGTCTCCGCTGGACCCTCCTTCCCATGACTCGGTCCTCCAGCTTGAATAACAATCCATGTTCCCCCCTACCAGAGGATTCTGCCATCCGTTCTAGCCACTTCCTACTGTGGCCACCACAGTCCAGCCATCACATCAATGGTGATCAGGGGGATGGGAGGGACCTATTCCAGGTCCTAACCCAGAGACCATATGTGTGTGGCAGCCTTCTGCTGTGTCTCACCCACAACTCCTTCATGGATTTCCCTGGGCCAATTCCCTGCACACTCAGTACTTTCTCCACCCTTTGTCAAGCCACACCTTAAAAACTTCTAAGGATGGAGATTCTACCACCACCTTAGGTAACCCATTCCAGTGCTTCACCACCCTCCTAGTGAAAGCTTTTCCTAATATTTAACTTAGACCTCATCCACTGCAACTTGAGACCTTTGTTCCTTGTTCTGTCATCTACTCTAGCTTCATCCTCCCTAGAACCCACTTTCAGATAGTTAAAGGCTTCAATCAAATCTCCCCTCATTCTTCTCTTCTACAGACTAAACAAGCCTAGTTCCCTCAGCTTCTCCTTATAGGTCATGTGCTCCAGCTCCCTAATCATTTTTCTTGCTTTCCACTGGGCTCTCCAATTTGTCCACATCCTTTCTGTAGTGGTGGCTCCAAAACTGGACACAATATTCCAAATGTGGCTGCACCAGTTCTGAATAGAGGAGAATAATCACTTCCCTCTATCTCCTGGCAAAGCTCCTACTAATGCTGCCCAATATGCCGTTAGCCTTCTTTGCAATAAGGGCACACTGCTGACTCATATCCAGCTTCTCAACCACTGTAACTCCCAGATCCTTTTCTGCAGAACTGCTGCCTAGCCAGTTGGTCCCCAGTCTGTAGCAGTTTGTGGGATTCTTCCATCCTAAGTGCAGGACTCTGCACTTGTCCTTGTTGAACCTCATCAGATTTCTTTGAGACCAATCCTCCAGTTTGTCTAGGTCACTCTCTATGCTAGCCTTGCCCTCCAAGGTATCTACCACTCCCCGCAGCTTACTGTTGTCTGCAAACTCGCTGAGGGAGCAATCCATCCCATCCTCCAGCGCATTAATGAAGATGTTGAATGAAACTGGCCCCAGCATCAACCTCTGGGGCACTCCACTTGTTACTGGCTTCCAACTAGACATTGAGCCATTGATCATTACCCACTGAGCTGACGATGTAGCCAGATTTCTATCCATCTTATACTTTTGTCATCCAACCCATACTACTTTAACTTGCAGATAACTTTCCCCACATCCACAGAGCTAGTCATCTCATCATAGAAGGCAATCAGGTTGGTGAGGCATGACTTGCCCTTGGTGAATCCATGCTGACTGTTCCTGAGCATCTTCCTCTCTTCCAACTGCCTGAAAATAGATTCCTTGAGGACCTGCTCCAAGATTTTTCTAAGGACTGAGGTGAGGCTGCCTGATCTATAGAACCCCAGATCCTACTTCTTCCCTTTTTGAAGATTGGCATTATCTTTGCTTTTTTCCAATTATCCAGGACCTCCCTCAGTCACCACGAGTTTTCAAAGATAATGGCAATGTCTCTGCAATCACGTAAGCCAGCTCTCTCACCCACAGATGCACTGCATCTGGCCCCATGGACTTGTGCATGTCCAGCCTTTATAAATAGTCCTAAACCTGTGCTTTCAGCACTGTGGGCTGCTCACCTCCTTCCCATTCTGTGCTGCCCACATCTCCATCTTAACTTCCACAAAGGGCGTGTGTGTTGAGCTCCAGGACTTCAGTCTGGCCCCAAAACAGGAAAAACTATTTAAAAAGCAGAGTTGTCCAAAAAAATGGAAAAACACACACATATTCCCCCCCCCCAAGGTTTGGAATTTCTTCACTTTGCAGGGTTCAAAATGTGCTTATTTTCATGATATTTTAATAGACTTTTTTACTACATGCTATCAAAAATCTCATAGCAATGGCTATCAACATTTTTTATTTACAAAAAGCCTGATTTTTGCAGTATATTATAATTTCTAATCTTCATTGGTTTTCATTTATTGAAAACCAGATTTTTATCACCTGAAAAAAATTCAAAATCATTTCCATAAACGTGTTGACAACATTACTGATAAAAAAGAAAACCTTTTCAACATGTCACGTAGACAATTTTTGTGAAAAATTTCAATTAGGGAAAAAAGATAATTATTTTATGAAAAAAATTAGTTAAAAAAATTTCAGCTCTGTTAAAAAAAAATCCTTCAGTACGACATGCTGGACTGAACCCAGAAAATTCACAAATGCATAATAAGAAAAAAATGTAATATCATAGATTAAACCCAGCAATACTAATAAAAAGTTTTGTTTGTGTGTGCCTCAGGATAGCAAGGTTTTTACTGGGCGTTCCTCCTGAGACCCTCAGAATCCATTGGCAGAAATGTTAGAGACATAGGCATAATGGATTCTTAATGAATCCCATTGGTTAACTCTTGATAATGAGGACTTGCAGAAATGTGCTTTGTTATATGTGCAAGCAAGTAAAAATTCAGACTTGAGGACAATAGTGTCCATGTGGCATTCACTATTAACATCCACAACAACCAGTGGAAGAAGACTGCACTGCCAAAAAATAAATAAATAAATTTTAAAAAAATAAATAAAATAAGGCACTCTGAGTGTTTGCCTTTTTCTGTGTGGATAGAAGCCTCTGAACAGTGTTTCCTTAGGAAGACCAACACCAGTTGAACTTCACCACCAGAACCTATCAGCAACCTCATTCTTAGCTTCTATTGTGAACTATTCCTAACAAAACTAAAAATGATCTCAATGAACAAAAGTGGGGAAGAAAGAATAGGTTACCTTTATTTCCCTACTAGCATCAATGCAGGAATGTTTCTTCAGAGTTAGAAAGGGATGGAAAAAATCTTTAATTTTGTTAAGTTTTAAAAAGCTTTTCCATATTATTATTAACTTGCCACTGAGTCACTGCTAGTGGTTTCTTAGTTGTTTAAAAAAAAATCTGTCATCATCTGTTACTGTGTGAAAAATGTGCTCATAGGGAAAAACTGTCTGGAGCACCAATCCTACTATAATTTATACATGTGGTTAACTTAACTCACTGCAAGTAGTCTTAAACAAACTGAATGATTAAAGAAAACCATGTGTCTATAATCTCTAATAGCTGCAGTAATCTTAGGTGATAGTAATAGAGCTTGTCAGGAATTCTCTGTCAAAATGTTTTTTCGATTGAAAATGTAGTTTCTGCACAATCAAAAGTTTGCAAGGACAAATTCTGATTTTGCCAAATTGTTTCAGTTTGCTGTCTAAAAAAATCTAAATTAAATATTTCACTTTGGGTCAAACTGACATTAATCACTGTCTGCCTTAGCAACTGTAGTGCCTCAAGAAAGTTGTAGGTCAGGTGCCTCAAGTCCCCATTCTCCTGTATGGGACATCCTCCCTGGCCGGACTATGTCTCCCATAATGCACTGTGGTCTCTCCTCTGGTTGAATAGCACAGTTCATTGTCCAGTGGTCATGGTGCATAAAGAGAGGTACTTCAGTTAGGGAACCCAGGCCATGGAACAGAATGAGGACATGAGACACCCAGATTAATACATCAGAAAGGACACAAGTCACTAAAGCAACTCAGCTGGACACAGCTCAATGTTGAACCAAGCCAAAACTAAATATTTTAATTCAGTCCAACAAACTAAAACAAAATGATTTGATTAATTTTGAAAATTTTGTTTCAGTCTAAATGTCAGAACAAAATGTTTCAACATTTCCAAATAAAAATTGTTCTGAAATTTCTGTTCTGTGAAAAATTTAAATATTTTAGCTTTTTTACCCAAATCAACACACACAAAAATTGTCAAATATCAGAATTTCCAATGGGATGGAAATTCCAATTTTTGACCATCGTTAGTTATTACAGACAGGGCTGCTAACACCATCTATTAATTAAGGTTGCCAAACACTTCCATTATAAAATCCTATTTTCAGTTGCTTATAATTTTGCCACACTAACCATTTCACCTAAAATTTTCCATGCTGAGTGTCTGCCTTGGGCTGAATGTTTTTAGAAAATTTAGCCATTTCTGATAATGAGGTTAGGGAAAAAATTCATGTTTTGCTCATGTTAAATTCTACTGACTTTTTCCTTTGAAAAGCTCTAGTGCACCCATGAATTAGAGCTGGGATTTGAAATCTGACAATAGGAAACAGATTTTCTGTCAGGGATGTGGTTTTACTGTTGCCCTGAAAATCTGCACCAAATTTGGTCAATTTATAAGCCTTTGGGCAAAAAGCCAAAATTTGCATATGGCTCAGTAGAGACTTCCTACGCTTCACAGGGAAATTCCCTAAGATTTACCCACAGTGTACATATTTCAACTCAAATTACAGGGGGGCTGACCAGTACCTTCTCTACAATTGCAGCTCTGGGCTGCTGCAGTCCTGGCCCAAACACCAGAACTGAAAACATGGAGATTGTCTGTCCTATACTCTCATTGCCCCAACTGCTGACACTCAAGTAATATAGAGGAGGAAGCTGCCTGATTCCATTCTGTGCATTGAATGGGTTAGGAGTATGAAAATATAGTATGTGATCAGGCAGCTAAAACTGTATCAATATGTATGAACAAGGTAACTGAACTAAAGTTGCATGGGCAACCTTAATTCTGGCATTTCCATTTGGAATTCCATTTGCAATGTTTGATTTTGCAACTTTAATAATATGCTTTGAATGTAGTTGTAGGCGAGTAATTTCTAACAATAATAAGTGAGACATACTAAGTCATAATATGATTTTTAAATTGATTGTGACCCTTTAATGTTGGAGAAACATTACCTTTTGGAAATCCAGACTTTTGGAATGGGATATTGGCAATCTGTATTTCACATTGTCAATATTTTGGTGCATTTAATTGCCTTAGTTTTAAAGAGAAAAAAAACCAAAAAACCTTTGAGCTATTCATCTGGTGGATCACACTATCTCTGTTAGCATGTTAATTCCTTGCATTTGAACTATCCTGGATGGGCTTTACCCAGTGGAATTTGAACTGGAGCTTTTCACCTTCATGCACCCTGAAGTGAGGCATCCTAAACAAAGGCCCTCTGGACCCTGCTGACCTTAAAAAAGCTGTTGTTGACTCAGTTATTCTTTAGCTAGCTAACTGGTAGCTTAACTGAAATTCAAGGTTAAATTGTCCTTTCCCTAAATAGCTTGACTGAGATAAGGCGTTTTAATAGTGGCACCCCTTAACAAATGGGGACTTTATTAAGAGAGACTTGAATTTTTTTTTCTTCAAAATATGCTTGAAAAGAAAAAACACCATATATAAATGGAAATTAAAATCCTTATACATATGCTAGGAGATTTAAAACTATGGAGCCTCATTTCTTTATACTTGGTTTCAGTTTAAAAGCTCCACAAAATTTACAAGGCACCAGGTTTGACATTTCCAGGCATCTATTTCTGAGTTATCTGAGGGCAAAATTTCTGATCAGTATATGAGAAAGTGTACTTTTTCATGCCTCTATAATTCAAAAGTGACAACCAATTTTATTCAGCCATTTTAATCCCCTCTGGACTGAGATGAAGCATGGGAAATTTCAGTCCAAACAGGAAGTGTCAGAAAATTATGAGCAAATGAAAAAGAGTGTTTAGAATGAAAATTCAAATCATGCCCAACTATAGCATAGACAGTGAGGGTTTGTATACAATATAAAATAACGTGTCACATTATAGGCCTAGTCTAACAAGGTCCTGAGCAATAATCAGTTCTTGTATCAATGCCACTCATTCATCTAGAGGAAAATATAAAATCATTGTTGGCAAAGCTTGCAGATGACACACAGTCTGGTGGAGTGTTAAATAATGATAAGGACAAGTTAGGTATGCAGCGTGATCTCAATTGCTTGGTAAAGTTGGCTTCTTTGGGCAACAGGTGTTTTAATCTCTCCAAATGCAAGGTCCTACTTGTAGGAACAAAGAACGTAGATCTTGCTTACAAGATGGTCCCTGTGTCCTAGAAAGCAGTGACTCTGAAAAAAACTTGAGGTCAATACCCAACTGAACATGCCCTCCGAGTACAGTGTAGGCCTAAGAGTTGATGTGCTCCTTAGATGTATAAACAGAAGAATATCAGGTAGGAGCAAGGGGAGTGATATTAGCTTTGTATATGATATTGGTGAGGCCATTGCTCAAATACTCTGTTCTTTTAAAATGATGTTGAAAAATTGGAGAGTTTCATGAAGAGCCACAAGAATGATTCAAAGTCTGGAATACCTGTTTTATAGTAAGAGATTTAAGTTCCATCTATTTAGCTCAACAAAGTGAAGGTTAAAAGGTCTGTAAGTACCAGTATGGGAAAAGGATCTTTTGCACTGGAGGGTTCTTTCACCTCGCAGAAAAAAGAATAACCAGATTTAAGAACAGGAATTAAACTAGACAAATTCAGACTAGAAATTAGGCATACGCACTTTTAACAATAAGGGGATTAAATCACTGGAAAAAACTTATCAAGTGATCATTAGATCGAAAATTCATTTTTTTCCTAACAGATATGATTTAGCTCAAGTAGAAGTTATATGACCTGTGTTTTTCAGGAGGTCAGACTAGATAACTATAATGGTCTCTTCTGGCCTGAACATATATGTATCTATGAACATCTCCTTTGAACTGATGAACATCAGTAACTCCCAGTGTAGTTAGTGAGAATTGAGGATGCTCTCTCTGCTCTTTGCAGAAGACTCTGAGCCCATTGCAGAACTGGATCTTTTGATGCAATTGAGTATACAATTGTTATTCTTATTTTTAATAGATTTTGCTATAGACAAATGAAGTTGTTTCACTTACCACTTACAATCTTTCTGAACAGGTGTAGCTACTTCTTTAGCTCTGGGAAAACAGGCTTGCTTTGTTTTTAAGGACAAACATTTCATCTAACCCAGCATGCCCTCTTCAACAATAGCCACTTGTGGATGCTAAAAAGGTGAAAACTCTGCACATATAATGTTGATAAATGTTCAATACTATAACTTGAGATGAAATTTATTTCTGATCTCTGTTGGTACTGAGTTTATGCTCTGAACTATGAGAATTCATAGATCTTAGAATTTTAACCCTCACTAGTTTAACTGCAGATGCTATTCTTCGTCATATATAGAAATATATCTTTAAAGGGCCACAGCTATTCTCCCTGAGGTCCTCAATCAGCAAGCCACTGAAAAGCTGGTATTAGAACAGTGATCTGACCAGGGCACTAAATTGCCTATATTTTGAGTCATCTGCATAGAACTTGGCCTCACAGAATTTCAGTTCAAAGGGAATGTTAATCTACATTTATAATCAAGGACTAGCTACCTTACAGCTTTTTTGCTACAGTAATAGCTCAGTTTCAGGATGTCCCATGACTGGAGTGCTCAAAATCTTCTAACTCAGACCTTTTATTATGTCTTAAACCTGTTCTGTGGGAATATATGCCAGAATCCTTTTTTGACCCTCTTCAAGGCCCCATTTAAGACCTCATGTAAGACTGACACATCTATAATCGTTTTCATCACCTCTTTCCAATAATCCATTATTTCTTTTTCAGCCTACATTTAGCATTTGATTGAGATTTTCTGGACAATGCACCTTGTTCTAATAAAAAAAAACCCAAAAACTTAAGGACAAAATTTCAAATGTGGGTTCCCAACTTTAGGCACCTTAATCCATATTTAGGTACAGAAATTGACCTAATTTTAATTAACTAGAAGCCGAAGATGCTCAGTAGTATTCTGGATTTGGCCTTTTTAAAACAACTCAATACCAACATACATGTTTTGAATTATTAAGTTACTGACATTTCTAATATTTCATTAAAAGGCTCATGTAATTTTAGGCTATCTGGTCCAAAATACTTACAGTAGCTTCATACTATCAATACTACAGGGGAATGTGGGAAAGAAGGCATTAGCGGGTAGGCCATAAGGTGCAGGAGTGGTTGGGATGGATCAAGAGAAAGTCATTTGCCAGTGCAGAGGGCAGGGAGGCAGATGTTGGGAAATGCTGGCTGAGATAATAGTTGGCACAGGCAAAGATAATTCAGCATTGTATTCTATGCCCTGTGCCATTTTTGCTTTTATTATGGTTTAACTGACTACTGCAAATTTGGGGTGTATTTGGGTTATTTCTGGTATCATTTGAGTGGACATCCCCTAAGAAGAGACAGACACTTAACTTTTCCACTGTTGGGGGGAATTCACCCTTGTGCAGCAGAAGGCCTATGTTCCAATTAAACAGGGTTTATGTGGGACTTTAGTAGGCATAGGACTTGTGCTAGCCTTCTACATAGGGATAATTTCACCTTCAGTCTATATAGAAGTGATTAAAGCACAGCATCCCACAAAAGCAAAGATCCAGATCTTCAGCTGGAGTAAATGGGCACAATTCCACTGAAGAATATTCAAATGCCTGGAGCCAAATATCACAGCAACATACTGTATGCTTAATAGATGTGGAAAAAATGTTTCATAAGACTGTGTGCTGAGAAATAGCAGAGAGATAGGACTTCATCAAAACCTCTCTTGATATGAAGTCATCTTCAAGCTCAATCATACAAGCTAGAAAGAAAAATCTGAACAGCCACTGAGTCAGAGATTGCTTAGCTTTCCTTCAAATTGTTTTCGTATTAGCAGATATTGGCCTGGAATCCGCAAAGTCGGATGGTTTAATTTTTAAAAGCTTTTCTTATTTAATTGTAACATCAATGTGTTTGTGCACTGCTTAGGGCTGCTTGAGAAAAAAAAAAGTTCTTTTTGAAAAGTTTGGTGGGAGAAAAGCAGAGACAGAGTGTGTGTGTTTGCCTACCCTGTGCAAATAATTATTTTTTATGGCAGAAGTGACAAAAGCTGTGAAAATACTGTTTGGTATTTCATACCAGTAAAAATAGTACTTTTAGTAACTGCTGGTGCTAGTCACTTCGCAAAGAGAATTAGGAAATAACTAAAAATAACCCCCAAAACCACAAGAAGTACTCCTCATGTCACAGGACATGGCTCTTTATTTCCTCCCTGCCCTCCTCAGTCTTTTTCAATATGAAACAAAGAGGCAAAAAAGTGACATGTAAACTTTGTGAGAGGACCTGACAGACTTCTTTTTCAATTTTGTTGCATTCTACTATCTGACTTAGAATACATTGACTCATGCTTATCTTTCAGTCCCATAGACCAGCTTCTGCAACTGGCCAATGAAATTATACAAACAGGGCTCAATTTTCTGCTGTGCCTGGAGACTTTTCAAAAGCATGGCTGCTGGCAAAAGGCCTTGAAGGGCTATCTGCTTAAAGAAAATATTCATCCACCATTGCTCCCTGTCATCACTGGCATGCTTCCAACCTAAAGTGCTATAAGAGGGGGTATGGAGGAGCTGACTGTGGCAGCTCTGTGCCAGCTAGGAACTTCCTTATGTCTGGGAATTCCAAGCTAGAGTGATATGGTGGTTTTCTGGCCAATGAGAACGGAAGGCACTCAGTATACTTTACTGATAAAGTCCTTAATGATGAAACATTCAGCTCCAGGAAGCAAACACACAAAACAATCAAAAAACATTAGAGGTGGGCTTTCAAAACTGTAATAGAATAGAATTAATTTCTTTTGATAGTCAATAGATTTCACTGGGATTTTCTTTCATTATGTTATTTCTGGTGCTAGAATCAATATTTAAGAATAGTTAAGATGAAAGTGCATAATTGAATCCTCTACTCTACCCCAGAAATAGCCTGTGCATTTCTTCCAAGCTATAGGATTATTGCCAGTTTTTTTCTTTTAATTAAGCATTGTATGTTAAATCTGCTTTCTTCTCTTAAAAATATTAGAAACATTAAATTACTATTGCCCTAAGGTTTCTACTAATAAATGCACAGCTAGAATATAAATTATACAAAAGCTAATTTGGAGAAGATGGACAAACAAAATTTAAAATAATTAAATGGATATTTGCAATAGTAAATTCTACAACTGTAATGCAGTGCTTGGCTTAAAATATTTTCTTTTCCCTTTCAATCCATGAGAGAAAAACAATGTTAAGTGCTACTTGGTTGATAGTTCAATCATTTTCATAACAAAATCAAACTATTAAACTATATATTATTGTTCATATTAATACAGAAAGATTGTGGATACATTTGGAATCCCAGAAGCTAGCTGGAATGGAAAAAGTCTCAAAAACTGATGTCTTATTGTCTCATTAGTGATTTCACCATCCAAAATAAGGGAAGTCACAGCTTCAACTGCCAAATTGTAACCTCCAGAAGGAGAGGAATAGAATATATTTCATTAAGAGGAAGCATTGCCTAATGGTCAGGGTTTAGTACCTTTGACCCCCCTCCCAAGCCCAATGGGCTCTGGCCCAGGGTCCTGTGAGGGTGACAAAAGGGTCTGACACCCAGGAGTGCCTTAAGTCTGCCCTCTCTGGGCCACTACCTACCATTCCTCTATCATCCAGAGTTTGTCATCTGTACAGGAAAGTGTGAATGGAGTCAGCTCAGTGCTTGGTACCTCTTTATGCCCGGGCATGGCATGGTAACTGTCTCAGAGCAATGGCTGCCTCCTCTCATGCACTGGCCCTCCAGGCAGGTTAGTTCCAAGTCTCTCCCCTGAAGGGGTAGTCCATAAACCAAGCACAGGGAATCAACACAAACTGGACCAGTATGTGAGAGCGGGAAATGCCTCCCTCTCAGGGTCTATCAGAAGCCGGTCTTCCCTTCCCTTAGGGATGGATGTTCTGGGAGCTGTGGATAGGAGAGATCCTGTCTTCCCCCAGTCCTCTCTCAAGAGTTGCAAGGTGAAGATCTTTTCTCTTCCCTGGCCTGCCTCCAAGTGAGCTGTTCTGCTCCCTTTCAACTCGTCCTCCAGCCTGTGCATCTCTTGCTGATGTGGCGAGATGAGGCTGCCTAGCCAACAGCAGCTCTTTAATCCCCTGTTGCCCATTGTGGGGGTTGTATACCCCATCACAAACCCATTTACAGAAGTTATTTTTAAATATAAAACACAGCTTTGTGTTCATTTTGTTATTCACCTACATAAAAACAAATAGGAAGGACAGAACTAGACAGACTTGATGTGTCATAGTAACTGGCAGTGTTGCTGGCAAAAGGTGCTATACTCCAAAGACTCTGCGACTATCTTTTCATCTGACTCGGCAACATAGCATGCTTCATGATACAAGAGGACTCGGATGTTGAAGATTCCCACTGAAAAAGTAGGAAATAAATGTGTCAGGTAAAATATTAAATATATAATAAAGCAAAGTCAGTTCGCATTTACTGATAGAAGTACAGAAAGTGTGCAGAGATAGACATCCATACAGGAAAAATATAATATAGGCCTCAATCTGGCCACGAGAGAGCTCATGTCAATATAACTGAAAACTTGCCCCTGTAAAATTGGGAGATACTCATCTCAAGGCGAGTCTCTATATCTCTATATAAAAGACAGTTCCCATAGATATTGCAGAAGGTGGTAAATGTAGTCGGGCCACTGGCTATCAGAGATTGACAGACACAGGGGACTATTCTTAGGAGAAAACATTTGTTTTGTTTCTCCAGATTTGTTCAGCTGAATCATAGAGTTCAAATGAAATGTAGCCTCTCAAATGAGAAACCAACTTAAAATAACTTCTACAGATCTAGGCTGACTCTGTGTATTGAGGTTTTTACATTAGTGCTCATCACCAAAGTATATGAGTGCATCCCAAGAATAAGAACTACAACAAAGAAATTTCTCTTTTCCTTCCCTGCTGGCAAGAGGAAGACTTATCTGTTATTTTATACAAAAGCATGTGTGTTAGTATTTAAAGGCATTATTAAGTGAAAGTGTTGGCTTGAAGATGGATCATGCATTTATCCCTGAAAGTGGCGGGGATAGCTGTCATTTTTATTTCATCTGACTAGGGGTTCCATAGTGTTGATTTAGCGCCTTTGAGAATCCTATGAAGACAATCTGAAGTCTCCCACTATTCCTCAACAATTTCATTATTCCAGCAGAATATAACCATTGTGGAAACCATGGAGAGGTCTTTCAGCTAGCTAGGGTCATCCCAGAGAGTGCCTTTGGGTCATATGAGATAGGATCAGCCAATCAGCAGATCACAAGGAGAAATAACATGGGATCTCCACAATTGTCCCTCAAGACCTATCTTGGTTAACCAGGCTTGAGCTCTAACCTCACCATGAAAAATAGCCTGACAAAATTTGCAGGCATAGAAAAGCAAATAAATTATTTAGAAAAAAAATTCCAGATAGTTTGCAGAGATAAAATAACTTTTGAGCAAACTAAAGTCTGGTTACACGGTTCATATGCAGGCAAGATCAGATGTCACAGCATTTGAGATTCAGGTCAGAAAGTTCACAGAACTCTACTCCAGGGCCAATCACAAGTACTAACTTTGGTTTAATAAGTTAGAGAAAAAACAAATGTATAATTTGACTACATTTCAATGTATAGGTAACATTTTGATTATGCCTATATGACAAAAAATGAACTTGTGAACTAAAAGAGTAACTAAGCTTTCTGTCTCGTTCAAACATTGGAGAGAGCTGTAGATGAAATATTATTTTTCATATAGTCGACAAAGCCAGAAACTAAAAGGGTTTTCCAGTTTAAAGAATACTATTAATTCTTCCATTTTTTAGCTCAAAAGCAGATTTTAAAAATGATTTCTGTAAAAAGCAGTAATCTTCTGAAGCAGTGTCATTTGCTTTTAGCCATGACGTGATTTCTTTGGGATATAAATGTACAGAACCTCAATCAGGATGCAAAGCATCCAGTTAAAGGGGAACTTCAAAAAGAACCTGGGAAAAAAAGAAAATGCATCAAAGTTCACAGTAATTTCTGCATAAAGTTCTGAAAAGGAAAGGGACTTTGTAACATGAGTTCTCAATTTGCAATTTCAGGTGCACTGTTCATCTAAGATGCTTTAAGATCAAGACAGTAAAAAATTAGCCCTCTGATGTTTTCTTTTTTTTAAAAAAAAAAAATTCTGTTTCTTCTCACATTTCTGAAGACTAAGTCTGTGGAAATGGGTCTTTCTTTACTTAGATTTTTGGACAAAAAGAACAGCATTTACTTGTCACTCTTTCCACATTTTTAATATTAAAAGTAATTAATAGATCACTAAAAAAGAATGACTAACCCTTTAAAAACGTATGGCTAAAGAAAATGTAGAATTGCATACAATTAAAGTTAAAAAGCATTTGCTAATTATTAAGAGAAAAAGAAAAAAAAAGCCATATGAATTCCATGTAATGAAATTACACACCTAAAAACTGGACTTAACACTGAACTTCCTGAAAACAAAGGCATGTCTGAATTTGGTACTCTAATTTGGAACTTTGTAGACACATACAGAAATTTAAGGGTTAATACTGATTTCATGATTTTACAAAGGTTTTTGTTTAGAATTAGAAGAAAATTACTCTGATTTTTTTACCATGTCACATGACATGCCATCAAATATTGATTAATTTTGAGCCAACGTAAGAGAACAAGAAAATGCGAAAGTTCTACCCTTCACAGGACTTTCACTGTGATAAGCTCAAAGAATGGTCTGACTGGTGAACAGGTCACTTGGTTCTAAACCATAAGGAAACTTAATAAAAGAATTGTGAGGTACAAGTCAGCTTGTTATAATATTCACTGAGGAATAAAGCTGAAGAGTGAACATTTCAGATGCACTCTGCATTGGCCTAATTCTGCTCCTATTGAAGCCAATGGCCAAACTCCTAAAATATTTATAAATCAACTGGTTTTGGATAAGAAACCTGATAAGAATAACTATAACAGTGTCCTTTAAAAGTTTAATGAACATTTCATTAAGAAAAAGAATGGAATATATGGGCATGTTTTTACCAAAAATGCAGAGGCCCAGAGAAAGTACAGAAGGGCCCTACATAAATGCATTGTTGTGATTTTGGTATCGGTAAGGAAGAATAAATAAAATATCTAGTAGTTGGGATGTAAAAGAAGGAACTTTATGAAAAATTAAAGTTTATATCTAAGCTAAATCTTAAACAAATGGCGCAATTTTGCATAGCAGAAAGAACTGATGACAATGCAACTAAAACAGTGACAAAATGCAGCAAGAAGCAGCAAATAAAAAATTGCAAGGAGAAGGAAAGCATCACAGAAAGTGCCTCTTTAGAGCAATAAGTTCCCTTGGCAGAACTTCAGCAGATGTGACAAAGGAGGCAACAGCTGGAGTTTTTGGCATATCAGATCATAGTCATGCTGAACATTGAAAACGGGGCCTTTAACAAAGAATTAATAAGAGATAGACTAGTCATAGGAATAGCAAGTTGTCAGAATCTCTTCACTTATACCCAAATCTTATACTTGTAAAAGCTATAACTCAATTCATAGTGCAAGAACAATAAAGCATCAGCCATATAATTTATATGCTAGCTGCAGTGGAGACAACACATCAGATAACATTAATACAACAAAGATGAGAAAGACAAGTCTGAAAGGAGAAATGGGAGTGTGCTCTCAATTTAATAGTACTGTACCACTGCAACATAGGAGGCCAAAGCAACTTTGTAAGAGGGAAGAACAGAAAAGCTGTAGATGTGGCAAGGCAATGAACAAAGTTTGGAAGTAATGTCCAGCAAAAGGGGCAGAATGTAGAAGATGCCACAAAAATTGGACATTTTTCAACATCATCAAGAGTGGTGGAAACAATCCATGATGTAATCAGTGATGATATCCCAAATTTCCAATAACCAGTTCTATAAAGGCAGGTGATATTTAAGAACCTATTCTGAACTTCAGACTACTCTCCACCGTGAAATTGACTCTGCCTTGTCAATTTCGGCGGCGGAGGGGAACACTGGGAATCGCAGGGCACACTCTCCGCCGTGAAATTGACTCTGCCTTATCAATTTCAGCAGCGGAGGGGGAGACTCGGCATCACAGCGGAGAATCTCTGCTGTGAAACTCACTCTCCGCTGTCAAATTCGAAACCCCACCAGCGCTCCGCAGAGCAAGACAGGGGAGGGCGCTAACAACCGGTTCGCTACATTTTTTAAATTTTAAGAACCGGTTCGCGCGAAATCCACCAGCGCCCCGCAGAATGTGACAGGGAGGGCACTAACAACCGGTTCGCTACATTTTTTAAATTTTAAGAACCGGTTCGCACAAAATCCACCAGCGCCCCGCAGAGCGCGACGGGGAGGGCACTAACAACCGGTTCGCTACATTTTTTAAATTTTAAGAACCGGTTCGCGCGAACCGGTGCGAACCGGTTGTATATCATCACTGGATGTAATGCTATCATCAGATAGTGATCCAATATTGTCATTAGTACAGCCAACACCATAGAACACAAGAAACCTTACAATTATAATTGACTCAAAGTGAAGGACTTTCCGTAGGATGTCTCTTTCTCTCTCTTTCCCTTTACCTACCATCCACACCTAGAATTATGATTTTATTCATCCCTGTGCACAAAATACAGGTTAAATCAGTGTTCAAAGGGACTGTACAAAAAGGACAGCCCTTCCAGAGAAGCTGAGGAGGAATCAGGCAAAGTTACTGTAAATGACTGTTTCAGTCTTATAGCACTAAAGTTCTCTTTAGCTTCTGTGGCTTCATATTCATACCAGACCTCTGTCACATTCAGAGCATGTCACATGCTACAAGAAACTGAAATACAGTTCTTGGGGCATGTGAACGATAAAGAGGGGATGAGGGCTGTTCCAGTAGAAGTCAAAGCTGTCACTGAAATACCAACACCTAAGAATGTCTCAGAACTGAGTCGATTCCTTATTATAACAAAAGCAGAAACTCACACTTAACTTGTCCTCCGAAGCCCAAGCTGTTTATGAGCCACATAAAGCAGACTCTAATTGGTTTCAAAAGCACAGGACTGTGATTTTGTAAAGTTGCCAACTCTCACAATTCCATTGCAAGTTGCATAATATTTCATGTCCTCTTTTTTTTTTAAAGATTTAGAGTTGATGTCACGTTCTGGGGTGCAATCCAGACCAGTGTATCATCACCTGCCTTGTAACCCTTAAAATGCTCTGCTGCTGTAGGTCCCTTGTCTGAATGCTCCCAGCCTAGCATATATGCATGCACTGTGTGCCTGTGAGAAGCAGCTCTGAACCAGCTTCCTGCTTGTTACACTGCAGCCACACTTTGGCCTCTGCCAGTCTTGGTTATGGCTGGCAAAATGACCCCAAGCCTCCCCTTCCCAATTTTTCCCAGAACCGTGTGCTCTGCAAAGTCCAGCCCTTTCCAGGACCATTCAGAAGAATAAGAACGTTTGTTTGCTCCTCTAAAGGAAAAACCACAGAGCTTATCACCATAACTGGAGCTAACTTTCACTTTAATTCAAACCCATCACTCAGCTTGTTTAGATTAAAAATCTAACAAAAGGAGATAGGATTTTAAATAAGTTTGCCTATAAACGATAGAGTTAGAAATGGTTACAAGTAAATAAAACTCTCTGAAATCCTTTCTAGAGACTAAAGACTTTGGTCAAGGCAAGATTCTTATCACTCCTTTTTTCAGAAAGATGGCTGACCATCCCCTTAGTCAGGATCTCCCACAACGTCCAAAGTGTTTGTTTCCTTAGTCTTCTTAAGTGAAAGATAACTTGGGGTTCTGTCCCTCTCTTTTATAGTCTTTTATAGTGGATCTTTGAAATGGATTTTTTTGAAAGTTACTCCCCAAAAGTAAAGTTCATACAAGCTGCAAGGAAAGAGATGTGGAGTCTTCTGATGAATAAATTCCATGCTGGTTTCTTCCCCTCCTAGTGTTTGCTAAAGTGAAATGAGTGGCTACTGCTGATCAACTCTGATGAAAGCGTTGATGAAAGCTTTATCTAGGAGAAACCTGATTATCCACTCCCTAGACTTGTCTGGTAAATACATTTTAGTTTCACATTTCCATCATACTTCAATGGTCCTTGGGCATTTACCATACATACACCACACCAGAATATTAATGATAAGTGTGTTATTAGTTTTCCAATGATCCTTACATGATATATCAATTCAGTTTATGATATTATAGAATTGGGGTACATTGAAGTAATTGGTCAGGCCAACTGAAACGCATTGCCGGACACTAATGATCCCCTTGTCTTCTAGCAATGGGATGCTAGTTATGTAATATTTAATATCCACTTTTTTTAAGTTTGAAATTTTTTTGTTTCTTCTTTAAGGCTACTCATGATTTCCTTATTTCTGGGTTTCCTCTGTTTACTCTATCCCAGCCCTCTGGTGGAGGTTGTTCCTTAATATGGTGAGGGCATTAGTCAGCATTAATTCAAACTCCCTGCAGAGTTTAAAGGGGGAAAATACTGTTGAAAATAGTTGTACCATAAATACAGCCCTCACTTTCTTGTCCCTTCTCCTAAGCTATGGGACAAAATCCCAATGAAGCACCTGGGGAGGGGTTTTTGTGGGATCAGAGTGTGAGAATGCATATTGTGGCACCAGCTTTCCCCTCTCTTAATGACCCTACATCCATTAGCTGCTAGATTTCACTACCTACAGTCTACTCATATAAGGCCCTTTAAAAAACAAATATGCAAAACTCAGAAGAGAAACTATAGTATTATGCAGAACTGCTTAGCTGATTAAATACTTAACTTTCATCTTAGATGACCTGCTAATATCATGTCTCTCTTCCTCAATAAAGAGAGCAAACCAAAGTCAATTATTTTATGGCCCTGACACAAGTACAGTATACTCCTGATTTTCCAAAACCCTTTTATCCAAATTTCCACATTACCCCAAAATCCCCGCTTTGTCCCCTGATAATACAGTAGATAATACGTGGATAATACCCTCCCCTCCCTGCCCCCCGACCATAGAAGAAGCCAACTTGATGCTGAATGGCTCTTGCAGCAGTACAGGTAGCCTCTGCAGTCCTGTTGCCACAGGATCAGGTAAGCAAGGCTGCAGAGGGCTCCATGCAGTGCCCACTCCTGCAGGGAGTGCCCACTCCTGCAGTGCCCACTCCTGCCTTCTCGATTACCTGAACTCTCAGTTATATAAATAAAACTAGTGCTCCCCATGCTATTCAGATAACTGGGAGTATGGTATAGCTAGAATTGCTCTTTAGCCTAAACCGTTTGACTGGAATCTATTATTAATGCTTTGTAATGCTTATATATTTTATTATTGTTTCTCCCCTACAACACTGTAGTGTTTAATACAATGTCTGTGAATTATATTAAATTCAAAGGGTATAAATGCAAAATTTTAAAAAAAGGTGGGGAGGAGCAGGAAGATGTTGGAGGACGGTGCACAACTTTGGTCATTTGTTATTGTACAACTTATCTCTAATATTGTGTTTATTTTCACTGGTTCCGCAGCCACTTAATGAAGAAACTCTATTTATCTAATTGCTTGAATCTATATTCCATAATTTTACACATGAGGAAATTAGAATGTGAGCCAACACAGAATCTGGAAATACTAAAATTTTCCAGAATGTGGCTGCATATTTGCTATCTTCCATTTCATCAGTGAAAACAAAAGTTATTGATGAGTTTTCAATTATTCATGTGCTATGGGATTTGGAGTCAGGAAAAAAGAAAGCTGGTTAGTCCTGAAGCATAATGTTCCTGGGGTCATTCTTACAATGGGTTTGCAATGTTTAACGGAATACTTAGGCATTTTAGGAAGGCCATTTATAGAACAATATTATTCGGAATGTTCATGTTTTGTATTCTTCCCAAAGACACTTTGTAAGCAACCAATATAATTATTATTAGCTTATTAATTGCTGTCCTACATATATTTAAAAATTAACATTTTAAATTTAAAAATGTATACAAAGTCTTCCCATTTCAACTTTCTCTGGTTTAAAATTTATATTAGTCACTCTTCCATGCATTTATGGGTCATTTTATTTTTAGAGGAGTTTGGAATGCTGTACACCACAATAAAATCAATTTTAAACACTGTAGAACAACAACAGAATAGAAACATAGAAACATAGGTCAGAAGGGACCAATATGATCATCTAGTCTGACCTCCTGCACAAGGCAGGCCACAAAACCCTACCCATACACATTTATAACAACCCCGAACCCATGACTGAGTTATTGAAATCCTCAAAAGTGAGATTTGAAGACCTCAAGCTGCAGGGAATACACCAGCAAGCGACGCATGCCCCATGCTGCAGAGGAAGGCGAAAAACCTCCGGGGCCCCTGCCAATCTGCCCCGGAGGAAAATTCCTTCCCAACCCCAAATATGGCGATCAGCTAAACCCTGAGCATGTGGGCAAGACTCACCAGCCAGCACCCAAAAGAGAATTCTCTGCAGTAACTCAGTTCCCATCCCATCTAACATGGGAGCCAACCATCTAACTGCTCAAGAAATAAAACAAAAGGAATCAGGATGAGTGAAAGTAAGTACAGTAGGGAAAGCTAACAAGAAGGGGACCAATTAAAAAACACTCTTGTAATAAAAACATTTCATGAGTTTTTAAAAAGTGGTGAGATGCTGGCAAATTAATTTCAAAGGTAAGGATTTAATTCCATATCCCAAGATACAACACAGCAAACAACCAGTTGCTTACTGATTTAAGATGCTATGGTGAGACCCTTAAGCCATAAGTGGTGTCTGAGTGCAGCTACAACCAGATCAAGACTCAAGGTATGAGTCCAAAATTTTGCCTAGTCCTAAATCAACGGTGCCAGGTGACACAATCTACCACCCTAATATAATCAGTATGATATAGCGGAAGCAAACTTGCTGTTACATTCTGAAGAAGCTACAATTGCTGCAAAAGCACTGTTAGGATGGAAATTATAGTAATCGGAGTTCATCATCACAAGGCCTATCTTTCTGATGCAAATCGTCATGGCATAAAAAACAACAGTTTGGGATAATTGGGCAACTAAAGAAAATAATTCTATACCACTTCTTCTCTCTTCTTTGTACTGAAACGGGGTGGTCAAAAGTGATGCCAGATTCTTATTATTTCCTGTCTCTGAGCTCTGTCTTCCTTTTTGTTCACCCTTAGACAATGAGCTCCTTTCTTGAATGTCTGCAAAATGCCTAGCACATTGTGTGTGCTACCACAAAGAAACAGATACAATAGCTAACAAAATAAATAAAGAAATGATTCTGAGTATTTTATAGGACTGATCTCTGACTGATTTGGATCAATTAAGAACTGATTTCAACCTTCAATCAGCTTTCAAACCAAATCCAAACTGAATGCTTTCACAGCTTTGAATAAACGAAGGTTATCTTTTCTTAATCTCTTTATCTCTTCTTGTCCTGGTTTTGGCCAATACTGGAAGCTGAAGTGCAGTTTTAATGCAGGAAAAGTCATCCTTTTGTTTGTGCTTGCCTGACTGTGAAACAGGAAATGTCAAAAATTTGCTCATCAACTCTCAGCTGAATTTTGCAGGTCCAGAGGTCCAAATGTAGTTGAGCAGCTTAATTTACGTGTGCCCTAATCAAACTGAACTTCTAAAACTTTCATGAAGTGCCCATAGATGGCTGTTGCTAACAACATTTTACATAGAGAAAAACAATTTTAATTCCGAGATTATAAGATGCACCTTTACTGTGAGCCTGAAAAGTCCTGTAACGATAATGACACATGTAACTTTTTTTTAAACACGCCAGCCATGATTTTTGATGAATGCAGCCTGGGTGATGCTAACTGTACTGACACCTGAATAGCTTAAGAAAAGACAATTTGACATTGCCATGGTATTATGTATTGAAAGATAAATTATGGATTTAGAATTATTGTAACTTTTTTTGAGGGGAAGGGAAAGCCCAGACATTTTGGGGGGTGATGTTAAAAATAGAAAAGTGTTGGTTTTAGGAGCAGTACAAAGGAGAAATGAAAGTAGAGCATAACATGGGATTGATGACCCTGACACAAAACATATGGTAGTAGCTGCCATAAAGCAGTACTATGTATTATCATCATCTACATACCCTTTTCTGTAACAGAGGCAGAGAAAGGGAGAAATGCTAATTTATTTATTCTTTTTCTGAACAGCATATTCATTGCCATTTGTCAGGATGTGACATATCCCTTCTATCTGGGTTGCAGCATCATGCTGCTGAATACAGAATTGAGGCATGGCTACAGTTTACTGCTATCTAGTTTACAATGCTGTTGAAAGAAAATACTTGAGAGGAAAAAAAATGTCTACTGTGTTCCAAGGCAGCAATATGCACTATTATAATAATTACTTTGTGTTCAATAGAACAACAGTAGTGATTAACCATTTTTGTAGTAATGGTTTTGTATTAATGAGGAAGTATTGTGCAACATATTGAGGACTTTCTTGTAATTTAGCATTTATAGGAATGTTATACTAAAAATCACAGTTTTGGGTGTCTGTTTTCACTGGAAATAAATTAACAAACAAGGAATGAGAGAAGAGAGAGTATGTGGCTTCCCTTGTTAACACAATTAAGTAAATAAATGAGTGTAATAAACCATTCTGAACTCAGTCTCTAACTATAGGACAAAATTCAGACCAGTTTTGAGCAGGAGCAACTCTGCTAAATACAACAAAGATGTGCCCGCCAACTTTGAACGTGGCTCATGATCTTTTTGGAAATATATGTCTCTGTGCAGCTCGGACGGTTTGAAGAAAACCTTCATTTTGTAACAAAGAAAGAGCATAGACTCATAGACTCATAG